>JAMJFZ010003468.1:0-99629 GCA_026225945.1 Cricetomys ansorgei
TGTGCTAACCCCAACCAGCGGGAGAGCCTCTGTGCCCAGAGAGTGCTCAGTTGTCTCCAGGTTTTGTCACATTCACGGGTCCTTTTTCCCCATGGAAGATGCTCTTTCACCACACCCCCCCCACACACATACTTCTTTGCCTTCTGGCATTCTTTACAGTTCGTGGGCATAGACTCGTGTTTATCACTACATGGTTCATGTGTCTCCCCCAGTGAGATTATAAACTTTGTGATAGAATTGCTTATGGTGCGTGCTCACCTCCATGGTATTCTTCGGGTCTAGCATGGTACCTGGCATGGGGAATGCACATGAGGAATGTTTCGAGTGCAGGCACGCATGCAGAAAAGCCACAAATGCCCAGGTGTTGAAGCGCACAGACGCGCAAAGGCGGGAATCAGCACTGGGTCTGGGGCCCGTGTCTTTGCATCCTTTGACCACTGATTTGTACTTGGTCGTCTAATTCAATTAGACACCAGAAATGTATGGGGGTGTTGGAAATGAAAAATTCGTAGAAGCAAAAATCACAAACACTTTCTGTCTACAACAGTGGAATGTGTCTCACCGTAAACGCCGATCGAAGCCCGGAGCATATGGACGTCCCTCCTGCAGAGACTGTGGGTAGGGCTTTGGCCAGTGCGTCTCTGTCAGCACCACTGTTTATCTGTTTGAGCTCACTTTGTACGTAAGCGACACTGTCGAACATCACCACCCCGACCCAGGATCCCTGTTCCACAGTCTGCAGCAGGAAAAACTTGGCTGCCTGATTCATTCGGTTAAGGCGGTTGTCATTCTGAAAGGGCAAGCAAATAAAAGCATCAGGTTGACCCTTCAGTGAACAGACTATCAACAGACCGGGATAAAGGGTATTTGGAGGTGGCTGCCCCAAAGTAAGTGACTAGTGTATACTTAAATCATAACCTTTTCTGGGAAATATTTTTCATTTATATCTGGCATCCACTTTGGGTAAAGCTTTAGAGTTTTTGAATAAAGAGTAAAGGCAAAAAACTATATTAGGCAGTCCCCGGAATACAGTGAATTAGTGGAGGGTCTAAATAAGGCTTATATGGGACTCTAGACCTACGCATGTTAGTGAAAAATAAATAATATTATAGAGTTAATAGTGAATTAATAATAATATTGGGACTCTAACGCATGTAGTGACATTAGGTTTAATTTGACAAAGCTTGGACAATATTTGAGGCTATGGATTGTGGTTATATTACCATTGTGTGTGTGTGTGTGTGTGTGTGTGTGTGCTTCTCACACTACCTGGAGTTCACCAAGTATGTTAGGCTTGCAGCTCAAGGAGCCACAGGGATTTGCCTGACTCCACCTACACAGTACTGGGATCACAAGTGAATTTTGGGCTTGAACGCATGTTCTTGTGCTTGTAAAGCATCTTATCAGCTGAGCTAACTCTCCAGCCCAAGAAGAGCATTTCTGATGACAAATTTGTGGCTGTTTTTTGACCCTCCTGTTGTGTTTATTCTCTACCAAGTCCAAACTGTGGTCCTGTGGGTATCATACAGATACCTGTCACCCACATCCCAACGACGAAGGCTCAGCGAACATACCATCATGCTCCCAGACTTATCAAGAACTAAACACACAATCCTTTGTCCAATCTGCAGCAATGAGAAGGTGGGTGCCGGTATCTGAGTCGTCATGGGTGTGGTCTGCTTAAAGTCCTCAGATTCCTGGATAACTTCCCACGTGCTTCGAAGATTGCATCGTTGGTTTTGGGCGTTTGGAGCCTCTTTATTGTGATTTTTTTCTGTACAGAATTCAACCACCTGGAATTGCCAATAAAGCGATGCATATAACAGTAATTTACTTGTTAAAATATCTAGCAAAATAACCCCCATGCCATCCCCACTCCACCAGGCTGCTCTGCCAGCTTATACCGTTCAGTCTCACAATGGTGCACGGCACTACTGGAGAGAATCAAGTCACAGTCCTGTCTTCAGCCTCAGTGTCCTTTAGCGCTGTTCTCTGTGAGCGACCTGAATGCTCTAAGGTGGCTTCCTTTACTCTTCAGGGTGTCCCCAAGATGTCATAAACCCTCCTTCACACCATCTTCTTCAGGATTCATCTTGTTGTACCCCATCTTGTCTTTCCGTCCTCATCAACAACCAGACTCCATATCTTTCCTTTCTGAGCCCCATTAACCAACACACTGCTCTCGACTGCCAACGTGCATCATCCCAGTCCCGGAAGTCTGTTTCCTCAGAGTCTGTGTCTTCACAGCGATGTCATCACTTTGCTCTGGTGCTTCTTCATCTTCCTTACCCATTTCCTAACTTGATGTCAGCACTAAGACCCCGGTTCAAGAAATCGGGCGGTTTCTGCTCTCCTGCCTCTATGAGCAACCACGATCTAGACATTGCTTTCTACGTACAGTTGATACCCTCCTTTTCCCCTTTTAAAGGAAGGCTCTGTCATCCAAACCCTCAAACCTTCCTTCACACTGCTGTGGTGATTTATCTGACATTTCCAGTTTGCTGTTTCTCCAACTTGTTCACGCCATAGCTGTTTGGAAGATCTTGGCTGTCACTCAGATATGTACGACATTTTATATTTACGTTGTATGTGGTGTCCTACGTGTGTTCTGTGTACAGATCTGTGTGAGGGTGCACAAGCAAGTGTGTCTCTGTCGAGGCCTGAGGTCAATGTCAGGTATCTCTCTTCAATCACTCTTCACCTTCAGCTTCTGAGACAGGATTTCCCAGTGAAGCTGAAATCCATCTATCTGAAGAAGTCACTGGCCAGTGCACTTCAGAGACCCCCCCTATCTCCATCTCCCTGCGCTGGCATCTTAGCTTTATACATGGGTTCTGGGGAGCCAAACTCAGGTCCTCTGAGCCTGATCTGCTGGTAATTTCCCAACCTAGCCATCTCCTTAGCCCTACAAGACCCTCTGTGTGGTTCATGATTCTCACACCCTACAAGCCTTCCAGCTTCTCGTGGCTAACGGCTGTCCACAGGACGTAGATCCTTGCTTCAGTCCTCGCCTTCCTTCTGGCTGTATGGTCCAAGTCTGCGATCTCTTCTACTCTATCCTGTTGGCCCAGGCTCGTCAGACTTCTTCACCCCTATCTCTTTGCTCATGCTCTTTTGCCAGAGAGTTCCTCCTCTATCACCTGCCTTCATTCCCCTCCCAAATGCTTTCCTCATCTTCTGTCCTCCTAGGGAAAGTCTCTCCAGTCCTCTGTGGTCTCAGAGTGTAATGCACAAGCTTCGGCAACACCCCTCTGCCACCCGACTGTGCATTTGGGCTATAAATCCAGCAGATCACCTCACATTACATTTTACTTCCTCCAGATTTGGCCCAATGTGACACATGGGCGAGAGTTCTATTTGCTTTCTGCAACCTCGCTTACTCCGAGGAGAGTCAACTGCAGGTTTCCCCTACAATTGGGTGTATCTCTAAAACTGGGTCTTCCCTTGCACAACCTGGGTGAAACCCAACCCAAACCAACCCCACTGAATCCACACAAGCTCCGGGGGATGGGGCGACAGAGCACTTACGGAGTCAATACTCTGAGCAAACATTATGGACGCCTTCTCGCTCTGCTGCTTATCCGGTATGAACACACAATCGTTTTTATACAGTCCCGTTCCTTGGTCGATCCTGCAGTTTCCTTTAACGACACAACTGCCTCCTTGGCACCACTGAACTTTATTTACACCGGTAATCGCTTCTGAGCATCTGAAAACACATTCGGGTTACATGCCTAGGCAATGCGGTCGTCTCAAAGGGCCCGTCTCTGACCTGAGAGTTCTGACTGTTGGCCTTCTGGATGATGCTTTTCCTCCTCAAACCCTTATACACGCCCTTATATAACAAACACGCTACGCTATCTTGGGTTTTCTAGGGGGAACATTCATCTGTGGAAAGTGCCATTTTCTCTCTCGTGACCTTTCTTGTTTTGAACCACCTCTGTTTTGTGTGCTACTGAATTGTGTAGGGCTCCGGGCCACAGAGTTAAGTTGAAGCACAAGCGGTCCTCGCCCCCTGGGGCTAGCAGGACACTCGGAGACTCCTTTACTCTTGAAGCCCTGGAAGCTGCTACTCAGTAAACAGATTGGCAAAATGTCTGCCTGCCCCGTGGTGAATCATACACCTTTGTCTCTGCAAAAAGCCTTGAATATTGTGGTGGTTGGCCAGGTGGGCCCCTCCCCTGCCATGCTAATTAAGGCTTTCCCACTTGAGGGGAGAAGCCACGCCCTTATGGGGAAAGGTTATTTATTGGGAAGAGCCCCTTGAATAAACGAGTTCGGGTCCACCAGATGCCATCTCCTTCTCGTGTCTGTTCTCTGCAAGCGGGGTCAGGCGGCGCCACGTGGTCCAAGGAACCCACGTCCCTCGAGGCTCCCCGGTGCTTTCCCACGGCTTTCGGCTTGAACCTCTCACCCCTGGCCAGGGCGGGAACCAAGCGGCTTCCCAGCCAGCCTCCGGGCTGGGATAGGGCTGTGGCGGAAAGTGCGGGGGAAGACCAAACTATAACAACAAATTGGATACCACTACCTCGATAAATGGAGACAACTGTCTTGGAGAGAAGTCCCTAGCATCTTTTCCATTAAACATGGCATGGATTTTTAGATTGCATAGACATTCTGTAATATATGAAGAGAGTAACTTCTGAACAGCTATCAATTTTCGATTACTTCTGGACCTACATATACTTTAAAAGTTTGGAAGGAAGGGGCAATGAATATTATTAATATGTTATGACAAAATTTCTTTTTCAGAGGGCATGGCAGTCTTGTTGGCTAATGTGCTCCGCAGCTGTGGAAGGAAGAAGAAGAAGCTACAGTATCTAATGGTGAGGGCGGAGCTTAGACATGGGAAAGACAGACTGCAGGTTTGGAACGGTGCCCATTGGCTAAGGTTTGAAAAAGTCAAGCCGACATGTGGTCGTGTCAGCAGAGTGACTCTGGGATGCGGTCCGTGTGGTGCAGCAAGCTCAGGCAGAGGCACCCGGCAGACCGTGCACAGCCGCTATTTAACGAAGTGGGAAACTCAGTCAACAGAACCACCTGCGAGCAAAAGTGGTCATTTTGTAGAAACATGAAAAAGAACGACTTAGAGATAGAAAATAAGATAGAAAATTGGTATTTTTAAAGTAATTCAAGGGTTGCATTTTAAAATTGCTTTGGTAAGGGGAAGTCACAATACACACATACCTGACTGCTTGCCTCATTCCTTTGGATATGTAGAATTTCTGGTCATTGTTGTACTCATCAAACACACCCCATCGGAGATGAGCCCACTCGTGGACAAACACCCTCTCTGTGAGAAAAAGGGGTCAAACGGCTGAAGACAATGATGTGCTCAAGTAATCTCACACTGGAAAGAAAATTCTACGTGTTTATCTTTCTTTGGAGAGCTCTGCAAAGAATAAAATTAGAAGCTCGATTTCCTCAGCATGACCCGATGTGACAAGCATGCTGTTCTGGAGAACACACGTATTTATTTGGGTTTATTGTGTGTTTATGCATGATGGGTGAGAGCCAGGCGGTCATTCTCATATTGCCCAGGCAGCTGCCTCTTTACGCGGTGCTTGGTCTTATGGAGAACGTGCAGGATCAGAGAGAGAAAATGCCTCGCCGTCCAAGAGTTAGGTCCAACTCCGTAGCACAGTGTGGGAGAGCCTCATAACCCCAGCCTCGCGCTGGCCACGGCCGTCATCCTGCTGCTCACATTCTGTGCGTCTTGCTCTAGGCCGTAGCATGCTCGCTCTGCTTCATCACTGGTTCTTTCGACACATGTTTTCTCTTGCTCGGATCTCTGACTGTCTCTGCAATGCCAATTACTGCCCTTCTCTCAAAACCAAGCTTCCAGCTAGGCCTTGGTGGCAACTGCCTGTAACCCTAGCTACACAAGAGGCTGAAGCAGAAGGATCATCAGTTCGAGGCCAGCCTTGGCAATGTTTTTGAGATCCTGTCTCCAAAACAGTAAGGAAAAAAAAATGGAGCCTTGATCCACTTAACTGCCATCCCTAACAGCTCAGACCAGACCAGATGCTCCTGTTTGCGTGGTCATTATCTTTATATTGTGGCATTTGGCACATCACGCTGTCATTGTAGCCTGTCTCTATGATGATAGTCAATGATTTCTATCCTGTTGTATCTGAGCACACCATATCTACAGAGTATTAGTTACCCATTACACATCTGTTATATTTGGCTGACTGACTTCTCTGTACCTTAGGTAGGCTAAGGTTGGGGAGCTAGGTAAGAGGGGTGAGAGGAGCAGACTGAGGCACTCTGTAGTTGTACACCTACCGGGAAGCTCAGTATGGAAGACCCAGAGGCATTTTCATATATGGAAGCCCTGCCAGACCTCTACAGAGGGAACCATCATCCTGGCCAACCCCAGACTCCATAGTGGAACCCCAAGCTCTCAGCTCAGGTGTTTTTATTCTTCAGAACACCTCAAGTATTTTACTGATAGCACATGCAGATCATTAGCAAATAAACAACCACTCACAGAGATCCAACACCTGCAAACAATACAGAACACCCTAGACTTAGGATGACCCCTCACCCAACAGTGCATAAAACAATTTCAAACATAAGTAAAAATAAACTTCCCCAACAGAACTCCAATTTCCTGCTCTGCTCTAAGGGTTTACATCAATTTTTTTTTTAAGTTATGGAAAGAAATGGCTGTTCATCAAAGGTACCAAAAGGCTTTGAGGATGCAGAATTGGGTTCATGGTATAGAATCATTATAAAGGAATGGTGTTATACCCAGCCGTGATGGCTAGAGCAAGCTCACTACTGAAATAGCACCGTTAGACAAGTTAATTCAACACACACTTAGTGAGTAGGTCAGGAGTCTTCTGTTCCTGTTATGAAGTGAAGGGGATATTGGCGAACAAAGAGGCAGATTCAGACTTTTCTAATGAGTGGTGTGACAGATGCGGAGGTGGGGCACGCAACACCAGGGATTGCCTTTTCCTCTGCCTTGCCTACGTTAAGAAAACCAAGCTGATTCTGAAGGATGCTGATCTTTTTGAGATATTAGTTATCGACTGTAGTATTCAATAACTAACCACATTTGTGTATAGGTATAAAGCACATACATGCACTTTGAATCTTTCCTTCAAAGTGTCTTATGTGGACACGATAGAGCTTATTTTGTAAGGATGAAGCCTTTTGTTTTGTCATTCCTTTCTTTTAAGTGTCTCCCTGTGTAGCCCAGGCTGGTCTCATGATCCTGACTCATGATCCTTCTGCTCAGTTGTCCTGATATTACTGCTGTCCAACACCCCCCCCAACTCCACACGAACACCAATACACACACCATACACACACACCAGAGAGATGACAGCAAGATGATTCTGTCTGCTACCCAGAGAGTGGTACACACTGCAGTACTACTTGGAAACTTGTTAAATGCAAAGTCTGAGCCTCCTGTGTATCTTACAGAATCAGCAATCAAATCCTGCTGAATCAGGACCTCCAATCAGGTGAGCCCGAGAGTACCGTCGCCTCTGGTGGCTATCTTATGAACTGCAGGAAGGAGATTTAATTCTTTTCCTGTGAAGACTATAGAGCTATTGAAGTCTAATGCTAGCTACATGCCAAACAATTTAACTGTAATCATGTGGCACATTATACACTTATGAAGGTGCATAAGTCAATGGTAAATTATAGCTCAGAAATGCATGGCTCTGACTGCCTCATTTTAAATGAAAAATCATGTTTCATTAGCTTTATTTCTAGTTGTAGGCTTACTCAGGAAGAGAATACCATGGCTATTATACTTTGAAATACAATTGGTATGTTATAATAATTTTCTTGATGCTTTACTTGAGTCCATACCTTGTGGTCCATACTGAGCCAGCTTCTTTCCTGCTAAGAAGTTAGGGGTCAGGTGAATTTTAATCCCCTTTTCTCCGCATGCTCCTACATGCTCAGTGTAAGGCTCATCGTTCTCTGGAGGGCTAGGTGCTGACACCAGGACGTCAGCCTGAAATACAAGAAACGACGATCATACCATTTCAGGAAACCAACTGGCCTTGCAGCTGGGGGATTTTAACACGATTCTATGCCATTCTGCACCATTTTGCCAGAAAACAAAACAAAAGCAGATCACAGAAGAAACTAGATGTCAAAATGAACACGTTCTCACGTTTTTGAAGGTCTCAAGTTTTGGCCTCTCATACTGAGGTTTTGCCTTCCAGCTTTCGGGTATCAAAATGGCCACATTTTTGTAATAAAATCTTTTCCCTGTAGCTTCAAACAGGTATGGGGAGGCCCGAGTCACCATGTCCTGGAAAGAGAGAAAGCAGGGATGACAATATCACTGAAACCGGATCAAGTTACGAGTCATTTAAACACAAGCATTTAAATGTGGTTTTCCTTTCAAAAGCCCACCCCTGTCCATGGATCCCGATGGATAGGGGATGTGACTTCATTAATAAGTAACAACTGATACTTCTGAATGCCGATCACACCACAGAGCAGTGCTGAGCAACACGGACTCCTGAAGGCAGATGCTAATCCTTACTCCACCACCTCTGTGGGACGTTGGATACTTTCCGATTCTAATCTCTGATTTCACCACTTACAGCATGGGGCAGGTCACAGTGACTACCTCACGGATGACCTCACACGTGTGACACTGGGAAGAAGAATGTTTTCTTAGCACTAGTACCTGTTCACTGTCGTGTAGTGCCTTCATTGCATTTGATCCCTTGACCATAGTCAAGTTTAGAGAGAGAAACTGAGAACTGGGGGTATAACTCTCCAGGTCTCACAGCACACAACAGTGGAGAGAATGTGCCCCCACACCTGCTGAATCTTGTAACAATTGAGTTAAATCTAATGTTAAATGCTTCGGCAGCCTTCATTTTAGAATAGCATTAAAAGTCAGATGTAAGGAAACAGCATCGTTTGATATCTGCACATCTTTATTTCTCAGAAACAAAGGAGCAGCAGTAGTGAGAGCCCTGCAGGCTCCCCGGATGCACTATGGCAAGGCAGTAGAGAGATGCAAACGATGCTGTAGAAAGAAGACATTGGTACAGCTAGGACCATGGGCGTTGACAGGGAAAGACAGATCTCTGCTGCTCTGAGATGGGTGGGGACGCCAGTCAGCACACAGAGAGGAAATCAGAAGCAAGGGGATGAGGGCTGGGAAGTGGAGCTTGCCTTGTGGATACAGGGAGCTGTGTCAGCAGAATGGAGAGGGCAGAACTGTGTGAATGGAGCCCAGGAGGTGAGAGGTGCAAAGCGAGAGACAGTGACCGCAGACTGCAGGTTAAGAAGTGGGAGACGAGGCTTGGGGCTTGTTTTAAAGGTAACTATCATGACATGTAGATGCTAGTGGAAAAGGAAAATGCAAAAGGAAAACAGAGATCACCACAGGAGCTCAGTCCTGGCTGGAGCAGACTGCTGAGGAGACTGCTCAGCTGGAGAGGACGTGGGGGGATCCATCACGGTGTGGGGGTGTGTAGCTGTACTTGGCTAATGATGCAGGCCTGAGTCTTGCTCCTGCCCTTCCTAGTGGATACACTCTGGAAATTATTTGTCTTCTCCAAGCCTGACCCCCTCCTCCATTTCAAATAGTGGCAATAATGACTCCCTTTCTAGCTTAGAAAGCTTGCATGACCTTTGTATTTCCATCCCCCAAAGCCCAGATTTTAATAATCACTGTGAGAATTTAACATGCTCTCATTCTCTCAAGTTAAGAAAATGTAAATTAAAATCACCAAATGGTTATGATTGGATGTACACCTGACTGTGTTTGAATACTCCATTGTAATTCCACTCATGAAATGTGACTATCTGATGCCTTCCAGGAAGGAATGCAAGTAGCAAGAAATAAATGCCCTGTCTACATGTTTTAATAGAAGCATGTGACATCTGTTCTGCATTCCAAGAGCATATCCACACAGACATGTGAACTCTGTCTGTGAGGAGAAGGGTGTGGGGCATTGTTTACTGGATGGGATCCAGCTTTCCTTAAGGACAAGCATGGAACACAGCTGGCAGCTAGATTCCTGGTACCTGACATAAGGTTGTCGCTTTGCAAATATTTGTTAAATAAATGAATCAATGACTGATTGACTGAGCAAATTGTTATGATGAATGACAAACTGGTACACTAGTGCTGAACCTGGTAGTACCTAGGCCCTGTGCGCTGAAGAGACACCCACAAATACTCCCATTGTTATTTGTGTGCCTTTGTACACACACACACATACACACACACACACACACACACCACACACACACATATACACACACACACATACAGAGAGAGAGAGAGAGAGAGAGAGAGAGAGAACTCCCGAATTTCATCTGTGGCAGTGTGGAAAGGAGCCGGAAGTGGTGCACGGAGCTGTGTGGAGCCGTGTTCGCCATGCTGTGGGAGAACCTTTGAACACTGTCTTACTGAAGCCAAGGTGACTTAGGGTCTCTGTCCAAACAAGGGTAGAGAATCTCCCCTCAAAAAGACGATCACTGAAGAAGAGCCAAGAAGGGCCACTGTATTCCCGTGGGGGTCCCTGAGCTCTTCTGTACCCCAAGCAGGAGGAGCTGGCTCCAACTAGGGCACCATTATACTTAGCTGTGTCCTTGTTGCCCAGAAGGAAATGGTGAGATTCCCCTTAGCTCATACCATTCAGTCAGTGCTCATTTTAGAAAGGTAACAATAACTGTGATGAGAAATAAAGGAGGAAACTCACCAAAGAGAGAGTGAGGGCAAGCACTCTGAAGGCTCAAAGCTTCATGAAACTTCAAGTTGCTGTTATTAGAAATAAGGGCCACGCTCTCCTGGTACATCCCTGACACACACTGGCCGGAGACAGAAACAAACCAGCGTGTTTCTCTTCCATTTTCTTCCTTGCTCTTTTCTCCAAGGATCTACTTCATTTTGCTCTGGCAATCAATATCTCACTGGAGGTTTCTGATTGCTGGTCAACTAGTAATCAGCAGGAATCTCCAGGCATGAACTTCCCTGTGCTGAAGCTAGTCTGAGCCATTTGAGTGAGCGTGAAAACTCCTTGGAAGTGGCATCATCCCTCCATCCCCTACACCCTGCTACAGTAATATTCAGGAACCCCTGGCAGGCAAAGATGTGTTGCAGAAACTTATTTTTATATATGAGATAATTTTTTTGTGCACGGTTGGGTGAGGGACTATCTAGGGCGTTTTGTATTGTTTGCAGGTGTTGGATTTCTGCGGGGGTTGTTTAATTGCTAATGATCTGCATGTGCTATCAGTAGAACACCTGAGGAGTTCTGAAAGAATAAAAACACCTGAGCTCAGACGCTTGCGGTTCCACTGTCGATTGATGATGGTCAGGACGGTGGATCCCTCTGCTGAGGTTTAGCAGGGTTTCCATGTATGAAATATGCCTCCTTGTCTTCTGTGCTGAGCCCACCCCCCCGGGGGGTATACAGGTACAAAGATGGTTCTTTACCCAAACTCCACTTTTCCAAGTTTGCTTGTGAGGCATTTTTGGGAGAGTCTTCTGGACTTTGGTTCCAGGAACTTTCCCTCAGGTGGAATAAAAAGGTTGCTGATCTGTGGAGTTGGGGTTCAGGAGGCCCTAAACTTCACTGTTCAACTGTCTGCTAGATAGATTCAGAGAGAGAACAATCACTACCTTGTGCTGTGTGCTCACTGGTGACCTCACCAGGGTCTTGTAAATAATTCCCATCAAATGTCACACAGAGAGCCACTAAACAAAACTAAAAATCAGAGTCTATGAAAGGGACTGTGAGAGGGTATTGATGAGGATGGGAGAGAAGAGAGAGTGGGGGGTTGCTACTAATCAGAATTCTACTAATCAGAATATGTGTGTGTGTGTGTGTGTGTGTGTGTGTGTGAAATTGTCAAAGAAAATTTTAAAATGCTAAAGAAGAAACTAAAGATAGCAACATTGCTTAATAATGAAATTCACTAACAAAATTAATATATGAAAGAGTAACAAAAATTTAAAAAGTTAAAAATACAATAAAGTAAAATTACTGATAAAATGCAGTAAAAACAAATAAACCAAAAAGAGGAAAAAATGTAACTGGAAATCAGTGACAACAGCTACAGTTTAGTGAGCTCCTACGATGTCTTAATTATTCTTGTGTTTTTCTTGTTTTTTGTTTTTTGAGACAAGGTTTCTCTGTTGTAACAACTCTGGCTTTCCTAGAACTGACTCTGTAAACCAGGCTGGCCTCAAGCTCACAGAGAACCGCCTGCTTTGCCTCCTGAGTGCTGGGATCATAGACGTGTGCTACCACCACCTGGCTCCTATTGCGTATTTTTATACACTCCTCACAAAGCTCTGTAAGAAAACTACTTGTTATCAACCCATTTTACAGAACAGGACATTCATCCATTCCAGGGTGGTCTGTTAGAAAGTGCATTCCTCTTAATTTTTAGCCCTTTACTGTTGTTGAAGACCTCCTGTCATCCCTCTACCTGAGGACAGTTGAATGACTCTTCCAGCTCTTCTGGGTTGGCAAGCCCCTGTGTATTCTCATAGAAGAGACAACAAGGAGACCCCTCATCCACCGACCTGCAGCAGACTGAGCTGACCTCTTGCTTCCAGGTTGAAAAATTGCAGGGTCTCTGCCCATTGGAAGGATTATTCTTAAGTTAGAGCTGATGCCTCCAGTTCCTATTTAGCATCACAGGTTAGTTACAAAGAGAAGAATAAAAAGAGAGTCTAATACGTGCTGGTTGTTGTAATAGTTTGCTGCTTTGGTGACTCAGCAAGGGAGACAAGAAGGCATTCTCATAGGTACAAACCCTGCCAGACTCAGCAAAGGGAACCACTATCCTAGCCTTCGCCATCCTGGACAATGGAACCCTGAGCGTCTGAGCTCAGGTGTTTTTATTGATTCAGCAATTCTCAGGTGCAAATCATAAGCAATCAAACATCCTCCCCCTACCGCCACAGAAACCAACACCTGCAGACAATATCAAATGCCAAGACCTAGGCAGACTCTCACCTAATAGTGCACAAATCAATGTTTTAAACACAACTAAAAATGAACTTCTACAACAGGTCGTAGCATTCCACAAAGGAATTACCTGTGCAGCTGAGTTTGCCTTTGTACAAAACAAAACGATTTGCGGTGTCAACTTACAGTTAGTAAATACAGATGTCGCTTGTTAAATGCCATCAACACATCTAACTTGGAGCTATGTGCGTTGTGTTCACCTTGTTTCTCATAAAAATCCTAGTGGGTGAAGAGCTACTGCTTCCTTTTTATAGAAGAACAATCTGAGATTTGGACATATAACTATCTTGCCAAATCAAGCAACTGGAATCAAGGCAAATCATGTTCCCTTTATCACAATATTTTGCTTGTTGAGGTAATTACTATTATTTGGGGGATTGCCAAAGCATAGGCAATTGGCTCTTAGAACGTACCTTTATCTGTTGAATGAGTGCTTCGTCTTCTGGCACGTTGTGGTCAATGGCGATGACGATGCCTTCATAGCCATTGTTGTTCAGCTGGATGAGGGAACTGCTCAGTGCCCCTTCCAGAAGGTAGAGGATCAAGAGGAAGACAGGACTCTTCGATGGTCCCATCGTGGAGACTTCCCTCCGGCGAGTGCTGGCTGTGGACGTGTCCTCCCTACTATATATACGCATGGGATAGAGACACAGTTTTCTCAGTTGTCAAAGGTGATTTATTACAGGCCTTTAACCTCTTGACCCAAAATGGCTCCCTGCCACATTTGTCTACAGTATAGGAGTAACTAGGGTCGAAAGCCAAACTGTGTACTTTTGAGTGTTTCTGTTTAAAAGCAATGTTGGGTTTGCCTTGGGCTGTGCCAGATGCTTGAACAAGGGTGGGGATGCCTACATCCGGTTCCCCAGAAACACTTATGCCAGAGGAGCAGGTTGGCCATTGGAAGATCTGTTTACTTACAAATATTTGCCTAGTCAGGGACATTGGTCCACCCTCCAACACCTCTGAACCCCACCTTCCCAGCTTGACTTTGATGCATTTATGTAGGCTTTCATTTCCTGCAAGGCATCTCTCTCATCCCTGCTCCTGGTGTTCTTTACTCTTATCCTCAGCATCTCCGGTCACACTTCTTATACAACCCACACACACCAACAGCACCAGCCAGTGATCCAGATGTTACTAAGTATGTAGTACTGGATAGACAAGGTAAAATTTTTATCTTATTTTGCAAACAAACTTCCTCCAGTTCCCTCCATAGCCCCTTCTCTATTGCACATCTACCAGTCAGTAAATTTTAAATCAATAGCATGCACTTACGTGGCTGAAATTAAACGTAAGTCTAGAGCATAAATTATGGAGGGTGAGCTACCACATAGATTCTCCCAAGCTCGCCAAACTTCAGATGACAATCCAAAGTGGGCCACCATGTTCCTGGCTTCAAACCACTTGGAAATGGCTGTTTATCCAAACTTACTTTAGTCTTCGGATAGACAAAAGCATCCATTTTACCTTGTCTGTCCATTTTCTTTGATACCTGTCTGGCTCATAAACATGAAGCTGCTGTTTACTGATAACATAATACTAAACAGTTGAAAATGAAGAATTAAAGTAGAGGTTTGAAATGACTGACTAGATGATTCAAAGTACATGTTCGTATGCAAAGGTGAACACATTTGTCATATGTACAAATGCAGAGTTTAGGTTCCAGAAGGCTCTGTGTATAAAGACCAAAACTTGCTGTCAAGCCTGACAGCCTGAGTTTGATCCCAGGAGCCCTGATGGTGAAAGAACAAGGTTCCTGCAGGTTGTCCTCTGACTTCTATACACTTGCTATGGCTCACACGCTTGCGTGAGGAAAAAAAAAGAATCTAAAATATCTGTCTCCAAACTATAGGTTTGCCTATTCTCTCTAGAAAACAGGCTCCAAGTGTAGGGTCTATTTGAGAGTTAATCCCATATAAGTAAGGGAAACAATGAAAGAAGCTCCTGAATGGGCCATAGCCACGCAGTGGGAGGCCAGGCAAGCCAGCCTGCCCTGCCTTGGGCATGTCCTAAAAGACTAAGAATCCATGCCTGGAAAGGACCACTCACTGGAATAAAGGTAAGTACTGGGTTCCTGCTCATCTCTGACATGTGATCTACTTCCCTGCCTGCCTGGGTTATCCTGTGCCTCCAGCATTTGTATGGAGGGAACACCAAGCCTTGCAGGAGCCTTCCTCGTGTTTAGGAAGCTGGAGATTGCACAAGGTGTCAGACTGACCTGAGGCAGTGGGGACAATTGGATCTATAAGCACCGGGAAATGCCTCAGGTTAGCAAGTGACGGAGGGCCTCCAGACAGCTGGAACCAAGAAAGCCTGAAGATTCGCTAAGATGAACCTAACATGTTCTCTATAATGAGCTACTTTTTGAATTGCTCAGATGTGTTCTCATCATGTTTTGTCCCAATACTATAATTAAGAGGTTGCTAGTGTGTGTGTGTGCAAGCCGAGAGCGGGTGCCAGTTCAGTCATTCATAGACTCTCAAGTTGATGACTAATCACAATTGCCTAAAATACCCAAAGCATGTGAAGTGGGAGAGTTATTGTGAGTGTGCCATCAACACCATAGTCAGGCACATCTGTGTCTTCCTGAAATGTCAAAAGTTAATCAATAGAGTTAGATTGACAGGCCACATCAGTTCCTCCCGATGCGATTTCATCAAGTTGTCCTGATTTGTCTTGAGACTATGGCTGTCAACAACCGCAAGTTCTGTAATGCCAATCTTCATTCCTAATGCCTACTCTCAGATCACACGCTGCACTGCGCATAGTTATATATGCCTATAGCTATTTCAGAGTGGCTACCAAGGATTTAAAGAGGCCACACAGAAAACAAAACAATCTCACTCAAGGCAGAGTTGGAAAGCTGCTACAGACATAGGGTCATTGATGATGCTCAGACAAGACACCAACAAGCCCCACTGAAGAGCTTGTAGGCACTGAGGCACTGAAGTACAGGACCCTTGAGGTGAGTCACAGGACCGGGTCCAGGTGCACAGATGGATGGATGGATGGACAGACAGCAATTAAAATGGGTCATGTACAGCAGTGGGGACTACTGAGCTGAGGCCCCTGGGGAACAGGGGTTCTCTGCCTGTCTGTCCTTTGACACACATGTCCCAGGTGATCAGACAACAGGTCAACGGTTATACCACCATGGCAGTGTTTGGTGCTCCCACCCCCTCTCATGGGATCCAGGTGAGGGCGTTGTGTCCTATTCATCTAATGTGCTCAGTGAGTTCATGAACCTGGTTTTTCCGATACTTTTTTAAAACGCCCACGTGCTCATGTGCTCTTAATTACTTTGACTAGTTCTTAAGCAATGTTTTATTACTTGCACAAATAAGTTATTAATCAGCCTATGCCTCTTGGCTCACGCTGGACAGAAAGCAATGTTCACATGTTCAAATAAGGTGCAGATTCATTCTGACTCAACCTTTGCACTCAAAATGGAGGCAATGTGCACTGCACTGTCCTTGCTGGGTTGCAGCTGCTGCATTTGCTGATGGCAGTGGTTCCTGTGAGACAGCCTGACTCCGTGCTTTCACAGGCTGACTCCGCCTTCCAGCTGGCCCCTGCGTGGTTGTCTCACCTATGACACAGCAGGCTTCCCTGTTTTAACAAAGCAGTTCTACTTCTGGGAATCTAGCTTACAAACATACAAGGTTAACAAGTTTGCATGTATGAGAGACAAGCTCACGAATACTTATGAAATTATGTGTATCAGGATGTCTCATAGAGCCTTCTTTATATTACAGAGAAATTAAATTGATCAAATGTCTATAAATAGTGTGGTCTTATTTAATACTTACATTATTATAACCTAGTTATTCATATGTAATGTTTATAAAATGCACTTCTTATCATTTAAAAATTATGAATAAAAGATACTGGACTGGAGTCCATTACTTTGAAATTCTATTAAAGTACGAACGATAATCATGTCTTCTTTATTGTTGCTTCATCCTGTCTTTTCCTTTATTAGATGTCCCACTTTCCTCTTCCTTTATCTTCTTCATGCTCTTCTCTCCAGTGAGAATTAAGGCCATGCCAACTTACAAGCTATTCCTTTTGAGTTTTTGTTCATTCACATTGCATCTGATTCACAGAACCAGGAAGATAAGAAGCTATTTCCCACTTTATGGACTCTTGCTCCCCTCTGTGCTCTTGAGTCAACTGTTCTCCCATAGAAGCTTCTTGATAAGACTCAACAGACTGTAACTGGAAGAGGGAAATAAAATTAGCTGCCATCTGGGTCCTTCTCCACCCATCCCAGGATGCATCTTGCTGATAAGAGCATTCCAATCTAAGGGCAGAGAGGGATTTATGGAGGAGGGATTTCTTTTGGTCCCTAGGTACACGCTGCAGTCTCCTCCTGCATAGGTGAGCATGTTTGAGAATGTCTCTGTCATCGTGCATTTTGTGACCTGTGTCCTTAACTCTTGTACTTTATATCTTCCCTGTCACCATTTCTTCTCTGTATGTTTCAGCTTCCCATGACACACACAAGAAGATTCTCTCAGATTTCACCAATTCTCTGACTTCACATCTGCCTTAATTCCCTGTAAACAACATTCACAGATCTCAACACATAATGGAGCACCCACCCAAATTTATATTGTACACCACTTCTTAATTTTCTTTTTTTAAAAAATAGCTTTACTGAGCTATTCCTGTATCATACAGTTTACCCTTTTAAACTGTACAATCCAGTGAGGTTTGGTTTTTTCAGAGTTGTGTAGCCATTGCTCCAATTATACAACATTTTATCACCTAAAAAAGCACAGAAGTCATTCTCCCTTCCCACGCCCAGACCCCACAAGGCCAATTGATTACTTTCTCTCTCTATATATATATTAACCAATTCTGGACATTTTTGTAGAATTTTTATCTATCCACAATTATATATTCTTTGGCCAATATCTTCTCATTTCTGTATACCCTCCAATATCCCTGAATTCTGGAAGCCAGTAATCCTACTCTTTACTTCCATGGCAGAACAGTGTCCTAGTTTCCACATACGGATAAGGCCACGCAGTGTGTGTTTTCATGCCTGGCTCTATTCCCTTAACGCAATATCCTCCAGTTTCATCCGTGCGGTCACGAACGACGGTCTCTATTTTACGGCCACAGTAATCACTTGTGCATACGTACCACATCTCCTTTATCGTCTTATCTGTGCACTGATAGGTTGATTCCATGTCTTTGCTATTGTCAATGATGCTATCAACACGGGGGTCCTGATATCTCTTTATCATGCTGATTTCATTTCTTTTGTATCTATGTCCAAGAGTGAGATTGTTGTCTAAAATATTTCCTGGAACCTCTGTGTGTGTGTTTTTTTCCCATAATGGATATTTTTATTGCTTAGATGTGAAGTGTCCCCCAAACAAAGCCTACCATTTTGAAAGCTTGGTCCTCAGGTAGTGCTGCTATTTTGGGAATTTCTGGAAGGTTTAGGAGCTGGGGACCACCTAGGGGAGGTAGGTCATTCTTTGAGGGTAGTATGCTGCCCCAGCCTCTAATTCTTTCCCACTTTCTCTACTTCTCTTCTGCCCTGGGGTAATGGCTTCTGCCACACGGTCTGGATGCCATGCTGCTTTGTCATGCTTCCTGCCCAGATTCAGTGCAGCCAGGGACAATGGACTGAAACCATGGGCTAAAGAGACTGTTGCAGAATCGCTTTCCAGGTACTCTGTCACAGCAACGCAAAGTTGACTAACGCAGACAGTTGGTACCAGACAAATGAGGCTGTGGCTGCGACTAAACCTGGCTGTATGGTCCTCAGGCCTTTGGAATGGATCCGTGGGAGTATTTAAGAAAGTCTGGAGAGGTGAGTCAGAGAAAGCCCCAGGCTGCTGTAGGCAGAGTTCAGTGGGTGATTCTGGTGGATGCTCAGAAGGTCAGGACAATGATATCTACATATCTCTCTATCTCTCTATCTCTCTATATCTCTCTATATCTATATCTATATCTATATCTATATCTATATCTATATCTATATCTATATCTATATCTATATCTATATCTATATCATCTATATCTATATCTATCTATATCTATATATGAATGACTTTGCTCTCCCTCTCTCCCTCCTCCCTTTATTGCTTCATCTCCCCCTTCTTTCAGACGAGGATTTTCTGGCTGGCTTGGCAGCCTGGTATGTGCCACATGGCCCAAGCTGACCTCTATTTATAGCCACCTTCCTGCCTTAGCTTCCCATGTGATCATGGGGTTGTAGACATGCCTAGATCTACTTGTTTTCTTAAAATCAGGCGTCTGCCTTGTGTTGCTATAACTGAATACCAAAGATGGGATGATTTATAAAGAACAGAGGTTTGCATAGGTCGTGGTTCTGGAACTGCAAAATCCCAAAGCCTGACACCATGATTTTCTCGGCATCTGGTAACGGGCCTTGTTGTCGCATCATGAAATGGTGGAGGGAATCATGTGGTTATCATCAAACGAGTTTTTATAACAGATCCACTCTCATGATAATCCATTAACCTTTAATGAAGGAAGAATACACGTGATCTAATCAATTTAAAAGTTGTACCTGCTACCACTTACTACTTCATAGTAGCTATTAAATTTCGGTACAATTTTGGAGGGACGTTTAAGTGTCTTTTAACAGCCATACTGTGTCTTAGTCACTATTCTATTGCTGTAATGAGACCCCATGGCCAACACAACTTATAAAAAAAGCATTTAATTGGGGGGCTTGCTTACATTTTCAGAGGGTTAGCCATGGCCACCATGGTGGGAAACATGATGGTAGATAGGCAGGCATGGCTGGAGCAGCATCTGAGAGCTTCATCCCAAAACAAAGGCAGGAGACAGAGCAAGTGTGAGACTGGGTCTGGTGGGAACTTTTGAATACCTCAAAGCCCGCCCCAGCGACATACCTCCTCTAATAAGGGCATACCTCTTAATCCTTCTCTAACAGTTCCACCAGTTGTGGAGCAGGCATTTAAATATATGAGCCAATGGGGGGGGGGGTCTCATTCAAACCATCACATACAGTAACCCATTCCTTAGTGTCTATTGAAAATTAGGACTCCATGAAGATACCATCTGCAGAGACTCAAACTCCTTGTACAAAGTGTATTTGATATAACACATACACACACACACACACACACACACACACACACACACACACACACACTTTTTATATGCTTTAAATCTTTTCTAGACTTCTTAGACCTCATGTAGCTTAGCCCTTCTGTAAATAGTTCTTATATTATACTATATAGGAAATAATAGGAAAACAGCTAGTGTGTGTTCGGCACAGATAGTTCACACAGTAGTGTGTTTCTTCAGATACTTTTGATCTACAGTTGGTTGAATCTATAGATGCAGGAACTATGGATTTGAAGGCTTAACTTCCATTTGGGAATAGGTATTTTTTTTATCATTCTTTATGTTGTCTCTTCAATCTGTTGATTATTAGATCTGTTTTATGCATGGTTTCTAGTTCAAGATAACTTCAATGGTCAAATTTTGCCTTTAAAGTTACATCTAGCACATTTTTATTGCCCAAGCCACTGTCATGCTTTTTTCAAGTAGTTTCAGAGTCCTAAGTCTTACATTGTTTTTAATTCATTTTAGACTTGTCCTGTGCTTATGTTCACATATAAGGAGAGGTTAGGGTCTACTTCTGTTCATTTGTATATGGACATCCATTTTCCCCAGCAACATACATGGAGGAGATGAGCACTAATCCACACGTATTCTAGACTATAAGTATGTGGATCGACTCCCAGACTTTCTGTTTGTCTGTCTTTGTCTATTTTATCAGTACTTTGTTGAATTTATTAGATCTAGCCTGTGTGTATGTATGTGAGCGTGTGTGTCCTTAGAATTCATGTGTATAAAAACCATGCTGTTTGCGAACGAGAACAGTTGAGCTTCTTCATTGCAATTAGGGTCCTCCCCATCCCCCCTCAGTCCTCCTTCCCTCCCTCATTTTCTCTCTTCTCACTCCTTCCTCCTCTTCTCTTTCTCTCCCTCCTTTCTGTCTCCTCGCTCTAGCTAACTCTTGATGTACTATGTTGAATAGAAGTGCTGAAAACTGACAACCTTAATCTTTTTCAGGCAGAAGGATAAAAGCCTTCAATTTTTTTCCAGTAGGATGCACTCATGTGATTGCCATTTATTTCTTTTATTATATTAAAATACATTCTATGTTTAATTTGTTGAGAGATTTTGCCGTAGAAAGAAGAGCTTTATCAAATGCCTTTTTTCCTGCATTCTTGAGATGATCATGTGTTTTGTCCTTACTTCCTTGGTGTGTTTGACCACATTTATTGATTTGGTCATACTGAATCACCTTTGTTTTCTTGTGGAAAACCTAACTCGATCATAGTGAATTAACTTTTTATATGTTGTTGAATTCGATTTGCTACTGTTTTATTGAGGAAATTTGTACCTATATGCATTAAAGATATTGTCCTGAAGCTTTCTTTTCTGCTATCATTATTTTTTCTTGTTTGTATATAATGGAAGTACATACAATGTGTTTGGACATTCAGTTTTTGGAAGGCTAGAGAAAATTGGTATGGATTTTTTAACGCATTTGTGTAAAATTCAAAAGTATAACTTTGGAGTAGTTGAAGAGGAAGGAAATATGGATTCTTCATGTTTGGGGGTAGAGCTAAAATGGAGAAACCATCAAGTCTTAGACTTTTCTTTGATGGGACACGTTTTATTACTAACTCAATTTCCTTGTTCACTATTGGTTTGTTCAGATTTATTATTTCCTTATTATTTGATCTTGGATGAGAATTTATCCATACTTCAAATCTGATGTTTATTGATTTTTCTCTCTAAAGAGTTTGTTCATTGCTGAAGCTAAGATGTTGAGTTCCCTTCATTGCTATATTGTGACCCATCTCTCCCTTCAGAACTATGAATCTTTCTTTATATATAATCCTGTTTTCAAATCATATCATATTTATTCTGTAGTACCAATCATTAATCCACTTCAAAAACTTTCCTAGATTTTACTTTTTAGGATTCCCATTGTTTTCTTTCTTTTTGAGTTTTTAAATACTTATTTTAGGTTATCACTGCTTTCAACAACACCTGCATTAATTTACAGAGATATCAATATACATGTGTGCCTGGCACACATTCCCTCCCTAAGCCCATCTCTCTCCACACTCTCTACCCGATCCTCCCATTCCTGTCTTCCCCCTACCCCACAGGCTTTAGTCTACCCATAAAATCTATTCTATTCCCCCCTCCTAGGAATATCTATGTGTCTCCCTAGTCCTTTTGTCTATTCCTAATCTCTCTGGGTTTATAGATTATAACTTGGTTATTATTTTTCTAACAGCTAATATCCACATGTAAGTGAACATATCCTGTATTTATCTTTCTGGGTCTGGATTAACTCACTCAAGATGATTTTTTCTAATTCCATCCATTTGCCTGAAATTTCATGATGTCATTTTTTTTAACAGCTGAGTAACGTTGTATAAATTGTTGTAAATGTACCATGTTTTCTTTATCCATTCGTCTGTTGATGGGCATCTAGGTTGCTTCCAATCTCTGGCCTTTGTGAATAGATAAACAGTGAGCATGTCTTTGCGGTAGGATGAAGCACCCTTTGAGTTATACACAGGAGTGACATAGCTGGATCTTGAGGTAGATTGACTCCTGCTTTCTGAGGAACTGCCACACAGATTACCATAGTGGCTGCACAAGTTTGTACTCTCACCAGCAACGGATGAATGTTCTTCTTATTCCACATCCTCTCCAGCATAAGCTGTCACTTGTGTTATTGATTGTAGCCATCCTCACAGATGTAAGATAGAATCTCAAAGTAGCCCTGAGTTTGCATTTCCCTGGTGGCTAAGGTTGTTGAACATTTAAGTCTTTCTCGACCATTTGACTTTCCTGTATTGATAATTCTCTGTTTAGATCTGTTCTCCATTTGTAAGAATGGACTATTTGGCTTTTTGATATCTAGTTTCTTGAGTTCTTTATATATTTTGGATATTAGTCCTCTATCAGATGTGGAGTTGCTAAAAATTTTCCCATTCTGTAGGCTTCAACTTCCTCCAAATGATAGTGCCCTTTGCCTTACAGAAGACTCTCAGTTTCATGAGGTCCCATTTATTAATTGTTGATCTTAGTGCCTGTGCTATTGGTATCCCGTTTTCCTGTGCCAATGAGTTCAAGGCTATAACCACTGTCTCTTCTATCAGATGCATGTATCTGGTTTTATGCTGAGGTCTTTGATCCACCTAGACTTGAGCTTTGTGCAGGGTGATAAGTATGGGTCTATTTGGATTCTTCTACATGCGGACATCCACTCTGAACAGCACAATTTGCCGAGGTTTCTGTCTTTATTTTTCCAGTGTGTATTTCTGGATTCTTTATATATATAAAAAAAAAAAGTCAGGTATCCAGAGATGTGTGGATTTATGTCTGGATTTTCAATTTGATTCCATCGATCAACGTGTCTGTTTTTAGTGCTATCACTTTGCAGTGCAGCTTAAACTGGGACGTTAAGCCCTCCCACAGTTGTGTGATTGTTCAGGATTGTTATAGTTATCCTGGGTTTTTCATTTTTCCATATGAAGTTGAGAATTGTCCTTTCAAGGTCGGTAAAGAATGGTCTCTGGATTCTGATGGGGATCATATTGGATTTATCCAATTCTTTGTGTTTTCAGCTATTTTCCCTTCACGAACTTCCTTTGTAGCACAAAACTCACCCAAAGACTACTTCTGTCTGTCTTCCACTGAAATGTAACCTTTCCTTGCTAGCACTAAAAAGTGGGCAAGAACTGGGAAAGCTTTAACCTCTAGAACACACTTCTTTATGCTGTATAACCATTTCCAGTCTGGCATGTACAGACTATACTGTTTGTCTGTCTTACTTTCATTTCCTAGACATCTCTGCTCCAGTCAGATGACTGCGTGTCTAGCTCACACTTTCCCCTCTTCTTAGAATCTCAGGTCAAAACTTTAATGGAGTCATTATTCATGAGGTATACAGCCAGTGACTAACACTTCGTGCTTCCTCATTCTCTCTGTCCCAATTTTCTGTTTCTTTTTTCCCCCCATTTATTAATGATTAACAGGACCTTTACCATAACTATTCTATTGGTGGCTGGGATCTCAAATTCAGTGTCTTCCTATATTTACTACATCTTCTTTATTGCCTCTGCTTTTATCCTCTTATGAAAGTGGAAACCATTTACCCTGCCCGCTTTGAGAGATGGCTCTGCCCCGCATGTATGTGGATTTTTACATCTTTGGTGTCCTTACCTTTGCCTCTGCTACTCCATTAATTTCTAGACTGAAGTGAAATCTCTTTGTTTACACATGCTCTCACAAAATGGGGGAGAAAATCAAGAAAAGAAAGCAAGTCCTTTTAGTCTTCCTTCCCTTTTCTTTTCTTGTATTTGTCATTGTCTGAGACAGGGTCTTGATGTGTGGCCTCAACCCTCTATCCTGCTGCCACAGGCTCAAGCATGCATCGGCCACCTCAAGTGGCCCTCTCTTGCTAATGGGTCATGGAAGAGTTAAATATCCCCTGGTAGCTTTCGTGCCTTCTTAGTAAGCAGAGTGAAGGGACAGCTGATAACCTGACTCTACATTTATGAAGCTCTGTTATCCTCCAGCATAGAGCTTTGAATTCCACCTGGATTCTCTGTCTTTCTATCTGTAAAATTAACAACAACAACAAAGCATCTGAGAACTCGAACCCCACACTCAGAGCCGCATCTCTGTACTTTATCAGCCCAATTTGAAGCCACAGAGAAGCAAAACCTCTCTATCAGGTGCAACGGCAACACAGGGCAGAAGGACTCACCTCCACGGCCAGACCTGGACTGCAGAGGCCTTCAAGCTCCGAGCCTGTGGAGAGCTAGGGCCTGGGAAACTTAGAGAAAGTCATATTAGATGGTTTTTATTTCCATGCCATCTCTGTTGCCTCCTTCCTTTGCCCTTGATGAAGAAAGGATTGTAGATTCTTATTTAACTAGAGGACAGAATTTGCTATTTGCTTTCAAATACCTTTTCATACTCACCTCCTCTTTAAAATAAAATAAAACTATATGATGTATCAATTAAAATTATTTTAGAATAATGTCTTTTACTCTCTACTTAAAGTCTCATGAGAATTGTAACCTTTTTAAAATCTTTCTTCTCTCGTACAACTTATACAATACATCCCATCCCCTCCTCCCCTCCCTCCTATCCCTCCCCTCATTTTTCCCCAGAAAAGAATCGTGTCCCCAGGGTTACAGCTGTAACCATTTTATTCAGTTATTTTCAAGGCAATAATTTAGAAAGCTGCCTCAATGGGACTAACATCTTACAAACAATAAACTCAGAAGACTTCTGTTACAGATCGGTATCAAGGAGGACGGACAATGACCTCACTCTAAGGTCTCCGTTCACAGAGAGGAGCTATTTCCAAGCAATGGTGGTGCGGTGTGAGCCACAGTGTATTTAACCAAAGGACAGCACAGAAAGAACCCTGCAGTGGAGACTTTGTCTGTAAAGCAGCTTAGTCCTCAGTCACAAGGACACAGCCTGCTCTGCACATATGATCAGGGATGAGAATTTTTTTTTCCTGACTTCAATAAAACAAGCTTTTCTTGACTCAGATTTGATTTTCCCTTACCTTGTCTTTCATTACCTTGAACAGTATTTTTTTTTATTATTTTTCCATAACTGGAACCTTATTGTTTTCTCTTCCTTACCCCAAAATGAGTATTCTACATTTTTTGGGGGGGAAGGGATCTCTATGCTATGTAAAGACCTGAGTCATATTACATAAATACCCAATGCATTTCGGCGCAGTGTTGACACTAATCTGACTTTGTTGGCGTTTCTTTAATGAATGTAAAGGTCATGGGCCGCATATCTAAGAAGGAAGACGGTAGCATGTCTATCTGTTCACAGCAATTTTGATCCATCCTCTTCCTTTAATGCTCCCCTTTTCCTGTTGAAAGTGCAGTGTGCTACAACCATAATAAGGCAAACGATTGCTACCAAACCTAGTGCTATTAAAACTCCTTTCAGTATCAGATCAGCTCTGCCAGCAGCAGGGGCAGAGTTTTGGGGAACAGACAGCGAGACCCAGGCAATGCTTGACACAGCCGACTTCAGGGACTTTCGGCCCATCGCTCTCATGGCCACATACATGACGTGGTTTCCTTGCATTTCAAGTTCACCGGTGGCAAGCGTGGGTGAGAATGCAAATCTGTCCCTGGCACCAGCCTGCTGAGGATTTAGCGTTGACGCGTTCACTAAAATGGCATTCCTGAAGTCATCTCGTATACTCCGTAGACTTTTACTCATTCTTATTTTCATAGCTTGTAGCTGAAGTTAAAAACATACACGGGAAAGTTTAGTCACTTTGAGCAAGTTTTTTGGTGAAAACTGCCACAAAAGTCAAATTATCAGGGATTATACAAGTGAAAAAGCACTAAATATTAAGTCGCAATGCAAAGACTTGTGTTAAAATCAGAGCCAGGAGGATTTGATATTTTCTTTTTTAAAGCAAGGTGCAACATAATCAAGATGTCATCCTCCCTGCAAGTTACTGTGTAAATTTTATTTTGTTCTATTTGAGTTGTCTCTAGTTCTTGCTTTAACTAGTGAAGCTTCTTGTAAAGTTTATATGGAAGATAATAAAAATGACCACACACACACACACAAACAGAGAGAGAGAGAGAGAGAGAGAGAGAGAGAGAGAGAGAGAGAGAGACAAAGAAATACTGTCTGTGAAAAGGCAGTCATGTAACAAACCCAGCAAACCTACCCCGGCCCTGATCAAAGTCTTCTCCAGGCGCTGTCCAAGAGAGAATCACATCAGCTTCCACTTTTACGGCTCCCAAGTTAGTGATTTTTGCATGGTGGAAATACGTCAGGTCGGAGGCCAACTGGGACTCCAGGCACCGAGAAGGAGCCTCCAGAGCTTACTGGACTGAAGCCCCAGTGCTCCTATTTACCTCTGTGGTGTGGTTTCTTGGGGGCATTCATTTGAATATTACCTGGAGCACGGAGAAAAAGCCAAATAACAAATTAAAAATCCCCTGAGCATTCTTGACAGATTGTTGAGACAGCTTTAGAATAACTGAGTTTACTTAGTCGATAATGCATCCGTCCGTGCATCCGTTCACTTCATACATAGGAGTCGGGGCATATTGCTATGCTATGGATTGGACAAGAGTCTCCCTCAGGAGATTTATAGCCATGGCAGTCATATCAGTAAATAGATATTTACAGACTGTGACTAATATAGAATAATAAAAAGTCAGGGCGCTCTGCAAGATCACATCATGTCCAGGAAGTAGCAGTTAACTTTCCCGAAAGGCTGAGTTGGCCAGGTATGACGTGAAGGAAGAACAGCCTGGGAAACAGACCAGCTTGCCTAAAAAGCCAGTTCAGGAAGCTGCTGGTTAGAAAGACTAAGCTAAAAAGACGGTGGCTGTAGTTATAGCTCAGAAGTAACACATTTGCCTAGCATGCATGGCGCCCTGGGCCTCGGTTCCCCAGCATTACAAACCCACAGAAGAATACCTTGAGATGAGACAGGAGAGCAGGTCATAAGAGATCCCAGGGACCAGTGTAGCGGGATTAGATTTTAATCCCAGTGCTGTGAGGCGGCAGAGAGTGCCGTGGTTCGTCATTTTGCTTTCTAACAGGTCCCTAGAACACGGATCAAGTTTCAGTGAGCAAGAGACCACTTAAAAGGAGCCATTCAATAGTCACCATGAGAGAAGATGGCGGCAGCCTTCAATGGTGAATTCAGGGGGAGCCAAGAAAGGGTAGTTGGTTGTATAATCTGCAGACAGTCAGCACAAGATGATGATAGATTCAAACATGGAATTGTGAAAGAAGAGTTGGTTAAAAGCAGCTCTGAGACCCATGCAGGAGAAAAGGAACCAGTTTCTACAAGTTGTCCGCTGAGCTGCACACACTTGCGTTAGCATGTACGCACACAATAATAAACAAACAAGCATTTTAAAATAGTTCCTAAAATAGTTTCTAATTGGTATGATTTTGTAGAGACAGTCAAAGAGTCAGAGACCAAAATTAAGTTATATGGTTTATGATTCCTCTAAAATAAAACTAGTGAGAGATTGCTTTTAAGATTTCAAAAGTTTTAAGCTAGATTTCGTCATTTTAAAATTATGAATTTGGAGCTTATGGGCATACAATTGTTGTCAAAACCACATTGATTAATGAAGCTATGTAACGGTGATTTTTAACTATAGTAAGTGGTATTCACTGGGGCCTCCTGTGGCCAGGTATTTTAGACATCTTGGTGTGTCTAATATTCAAATCTCCTAGCAGTGCAATGAAGAGGGTGAAGTCATTGTCCCATGCATTTATTGGTGATGAAGCAGAAAGACACAGAGCTAAGTAACCCGCCCCATGTCAGACAGCAGTGAACGAAGGAGCTGGGTCTCAGGCCCAGGCAGTGCCACTCCAGAGGGAGAGGGGAAGAACCCGAGAGGTGGGGTAGCTCAGCAGGGAGCACATGCCCAGTATGCACAAGTATTTGGTGGCCATTACCAGCACCCCAGATCAAACAAACAAATCAAAACCAACAAACATGAGAGAGAGCACTTGTCTCAAAAATCCTCTATTTTTAGGAATTAAAAAGTTCCTAGAAATGGTCTTAGAGATTGTTTCTAGAGACAGCACATCAAATTTCTGTTTTATTTTAGCTAATGCTTCCTAGCAGGAAGTAAAGCAACATTTTCTGTAAAGAGAATGTGTATCTCCTATTTCTTTGGCAATTTTATTTGAAGGGCAGCAGAGCCTCTGCCCAATTATTTAGCTGCATTCACGTTTATTCAGGAACCCGTTTCCTGTATTGTTACTGGAGCTGTCTACATGATGCTTCTAATTCCTTTCTCTTGCCTAAGTCTCTATGAAGGAAATACGGGACCGAATAAATTGTAAGGGATATTTTTATCTGTTAGCGATTGCACCCAAACAATCACAAGACAGCATTCAAGATAAATTACTAAAACAGTAAGAGGATCAATCTATAAGAAATACCTATTGTCTGTTATTCTGTACCACAAATCATTAAGAATTGAAGAGGTGCCCGGTGATGGCACACGTCTTTAATCCCAGCACTTGGGAGGCAGAGGCAGGGGATTCTCTGTGAGTTCCAGGCCAGGGTGGTCTACAGGACAGCCAGAGTTACGAAAGAGAACTTCTGTCTCAAAAAAAAAAAAAAAGAAAACCAGCAACAACAACAAAAAAGAATTGAAGAGGCAGTCAACTAATAATGGCTTAAGTATAATGCGTGTGTGTGTGTGTATCTGTGTGTGTGTGTGTATGTGTGTATGTGTGTATGTGTATATGTGTGCATATGTGTGTGTGTATCTGTGTGTGTGTGTGTATGTGTGTATGTGTATATGTGTGCATGTGTGTGTGTGTGTATCTGTGTGTGTATGTGTGTGTGTGTGTATGTGTGCATATGTGTGTGTGTGTATGTGTGTATGTGTATGTGTGTATATGTGTGTGTGCGCGTATGTGTGTGTGTGTGTATGTGTATATGTGTGCATATGTGTGTGTGTATCTGTGTGTGTGTATGTGTGTGTGTGTGTATGTGTGCATATGTGTGTGTGTATCTGTGTGTGTGTGTATGTGTGTATGTGTATATGTGTGCATATGTGTGTGTGTATCTGTGTGTGTGTATGTGTGTATGTGTATATGTGTGCATATGTGTGTGTGTGTATCTGTGTGTGTATGTGTGTGTGTGCATATGTGTGCATATGCGTGTGTGTATCTGTGTGTGTGTATGTGTATATGTGTGCATATGTGTGTGTGTGTATCTGTGTGTGTGTATGTGTGTGTGTGTATGTGTGCATATGTGTGTGTGTGTATGTGTGTATGTGTATGTGTGTGTATATGTGTGTGTGTGCGTATGTGTGTGTGCATATGTGTATGTGTGTATGTGTGTGTATATGTGTGTATGTGTGTGTGTGTGTGTGTGTGTGTGTGTGTGTGTATGTTATTGGGGACTGAATCTTAGTGCACATCAGGCAGGCAGGTGCTCTAGCACTGAGCTGTAGTCACAGACTTAAGTTGGGAAATCCTGTGTCTCCCTCTCAGTTCTGTCTTCCCTCCCTCTCCCGCAGTCCTGACTCTGCCTCTTTGTCTTTCCTCTTCTTTCTCTCTCCCCTGTCTTCCATTATCCTGCCCCTTTTTCCATCTCTGCCTGCCTATTACACACACACACCAACTATACATGCATGAATAATATTACGCACTTTGACAGTGCAAATGGCTCTTACTGTTTGCTATATAACCTTGCACATACATCGCATGGCTTCCCGGGACGGAGTGGGCTAGTGCGCTCATGCTGGGAGAGCGATGGGCACACACTGTCAAACTGTATCTACTGTTTACAGCAAAGGAGAAAAAATACCTGGAATAAACCCCATCATTTTTTATAATATTAGCACCTGTGCTTATAGACAAATTCAATGTTAACACGTCATCATGGTTGATTGCTAATACTTATTGAGTGTTTTAAAACATTTATTCCTCTTGCTGCAGGGGCCACAGAGCTCTTTGTGCTTGTTCCCAAACATTTCAGAAGGTATATCTATATGTATGTCTCCTATAAAGAAATATACAGGTTTAAACAAATTACTAACGCTATAGAGAAACACTGATCTCCATTGTGAATGTAACAAGCTTTTATCTAGTACTTAACATTGTAGACATACTTTATGGCTTCTCTTAAATTTTTAACACCCGCAAAAATGTTTTGTTTTGAAGTTTTGATGTGTCAGTACATTTCCTTTACATACCACATTTAATCACGTGACTCACTTGGAAGCTCTCCACTAGGCTGAACACTGTCAGTTATGAACAGGCTCCTACACTGATCTTAGCAGTCCCTGGAACCTGGAGGCTAGCTGAACGAAAGGCCAGATTGATGACAAAGTCACTAGTGTTGTATGTTCTTCCACTAGGATCCAATAACACAATCTCAGGGGGACCACTGGTCTGCCACACGACTAGGAAACCGTGTCATTGCCCACGGCTCTATCCACAGACACAGGGTTCGTCAGTAGGTGCTGGGGCCGTACAGTCTCGCACAGGCTTTCAAGCTGTTAAAGAGACAGTATGTGAAAGTTCCTAGTGAACACATAGCATTTCCTTCTTTTACTTTGCTTTTATGACAGAAGAATGAATAGAATAGGCAAAAATAAAAGCCATTTAATTCAGACATGAGCCATACTTAATAAGTCAAAGCAAATTGTTGTATATACGTAACTCGTTATAAAATACCTTCTTACAGTTAATGCAAGTATAACGCATTATTAGTTTTGATTGTTTGTGACAAGGTCTTACGTAGCTCAGGCTAGCCTTCAATTCCTGATCCTCCTGTCTCCAAGTACAGGGGTCATAGTTGCATACCTAATGCTTGGCTTCACTGTTCCCCTCTTTGAGTATTCTTTTGATACTGGGGTTTAAACCAAGAGCTCTGTGCGTGCTGCACTCCTAGTCCCTCTCCTTCCCCCATTACACTTCAGATGTAATTTAGCTGTTCTCAGATTATCTCTCAGGAAAATAAGCATTGGCTGCACGTCACCAATCATGACGATGAGCTCTTAGAAGGTTTTGTTTGTGAATATGTTTAAATGGTTTTTATTTGTATAACTATATCCAGATGCTTTCTACAAGTTTTAATTAAAAAAATTTAAAAGGGAGTTTTAAAGAGTAAGTTGTGGTTGCATCCTTGTCTTGTGAGGAAGCTTAACGATGCTCTCCTTAATGGCTGCACTTGCATTCCCATCAACAGCGTGGGGTTCTCGCCAGAGGGTCACCTTCTGTCCTTTCGATATCAGCCATTCTTCCTGGAATAGGGTGATACCTCTGTGTGGTTTTAATCTTCATTTATCTAATGATTTTATTGTTATTTTAAACATCTTTTCTATTTGTCTCCCTTTGAGAACGGTCTACTTGGGTCTATTGCCCAGTTTTTGTTTTGTTTTTGCGAAAGGGTCTCTCTATTCAGTTTTGACTGTCCTGGAATTTGCTATGTAGACAGGGTTGACCTCGAACTCACAGAGATCCTCCTGCCTTTACCTCCTGAGTATAGGGATTCAATGGATGTATCACCAAACCCACTTACTGACCAGTTTTGTTTTATTTATTTTTTAAAAGATTATTTATATATATGTATATGTGTGTATATGTGTGTGTGTGTGTGTGTATGTGTGTGTGTGCTGTCTGCATGTACACCTATGTGCCAGAAGAGGGCATCAGATCCCATTATAGATGGTTGTGAGCCATCATGTGGTTGCTGGGAATTGAATTCAGACCTCTGTAAAAGCAGTCAGTGCTCCTAACTGTTGTTAAAGTTTATTTTTAGCTGTGTTTAAAATAATTGTTTTCGTGCACTTTTGGAAAAGGGGAAGCATAGGTCTTGTGTTTTGATTTTTCTACAAGTGTTGGATTTCTGTGGGGGATGTTTGATTGCTTATAATCTGCACCTGAGGAGTTCTGAATCAGTAAAAACACCTGAGCTCAGATGCTTGGGGTTCCACTGTGGGGTGGCGCTTGCCACGATGGTGGTTCCCTCTGCTGGCAAGGTTTGCAATTATGAAATAATTTCTTGGTGAACTGTCACAGCAACATACAACTGCACTTAACTGCTGAGCCATCTTTTCAGCCCAATTGCCCAGTTTTTAAAGTTGGGTTATTTTACCTTGTTGCTGTAAAGTTGTCAGAGTTCTTCATCTATTTTGGATATCAGCTGCTTGCCAGAAGCACAGTTTTCAAATACTGCCTTCTTTCCCTGGCTCTGTCTATGCTGGGCTGATTGCTTCCTTTGCTAAGCATCTTTTTAGCTTGATATAATCCTGTTAGTCGATTGTAGCCTTTATTTCCCATGCTTTGGGGATCTTATCTCCTGAGCCCTCTCTCCTACTAAAATCCTTGTTCATCCTGAAGTGCTGAAATATTTCTACTATTTTGTCTTCAAGGAGTTTCAGTTTCAGGTTTTATCAGGAAGACTAATCTCTCTTGACTTGGGATTTGAAATTGGTGAGTGATAGGAGCCTCCTCTCACTCTTCTACCTGGGAACATCCGATCTTTCTAGCAACATTTATTGAAAAGCTTGTTCTTTCTTCAGCACATAGTCTCTACCTTTTTATCAAAAATTGATTGTCCAGTTGAGGATAATGGTCCATGCTTGTAATCCAGCATTTGGGAGGCTAAATCAGGAGAGTTTAAGGCCAGCCTAAAGAATAGTTTTGCTAAGTAGAATACTATTGGTGGGCAGTTTTCCTTTATTACTTTGGCTATCTCTCCATGCTTACGAAGTTTCTGCCTACCGTCTGCCAACTTGGGAAACCCTTTTGTGATGTTTGTTTCTTTTTTATGAATCTTCACTTTATCTTTGACCTTTGAACATTTGATTATGATATCCCTGGGGCCTTTATTTGACTTCTAGTGATGAGAGTATCACCATCTTTACTGTGAATATATAATCTGCATGTTAAATATTTCCAGGCTGTAATTCACCGAGTTCATTCATTGCCAAGCATAACTTGGCAGGTTTACTCACCATCTATGAGGAAATTTCAGGTGAAATTCTGTTTGAAACATTATTCAATTATGTCCAAACTCTTTAAAGTATTTAGAATGAATAAAAAAAGGCCCCTTTAAAGGTAACTTGATTAGAGGAAGCTATTGTGCCCCACATCAAATAAGTTGTGCTAATTAACGAGGCAATCTCAAACAGAAGTTGGTGGCTTATTCTATGATCCCTGCAGTTGGAAGGTGGACCAGAAGGACCAGGAGTTTATGTCCAGCCTGGGCTACACACAGCCTGAGCCATGTGAACCCTGACTCAAAATGAAACAGCAACAACAACAACACACACACACACACACACCAGAAGGAGGGAGATCTAGAAATTTCTAGAACTTAATGAAATAATTAGTACACCTCTTACAAGGGAATTGCTGTAAAGCTCTGGAAGCAGCCAGAGTGAATCGCAATGTGGTTGAGGGAAAGTTAATGGAACTGAAAAACACAACTTCTTACTTTTGATCTGGACCTTGACCCGTCCCCCCAACCCCACCCCTACCCCATCCCGCTCTACACCACCCTTCCTCTAGGTGCATTCTCTGCCATAAAGAAGACTTTTGAAAGACTTTTCAAACTGAAGTGGTCATTACAGAAAATAACTCTATGAAATGAGCAGCACAGGCATGAGGCAAAATGTCCCTCTGGGGACACCAAGCAGCTCTTTAGAACTCCCTGCACACAGAGCGTTACATAGGCAAAGGACAAAGAAGGTGCCACAGTCCACCTGGTCCCTTCCCCCATCTGTGGATAGAAGGCCAAGATTCTGACCTGTACGCTTTGCTGAAAAATGTCTCCCGTTCCAGAAGAGATTCTGCTGAAAGCTTCAGTCATTCTGTTGGAATTGGATTTATCTGGAACAAAGAGCTTTAAACCTCCTGAAATACATGATTTGAATGTCAACTATTAAGATAGACAAATAAAAATAAAAGACTGGATCTTCTCTGACACACTGTCTGCATTGGAGTGCTAGTCTGGAGTTAGCAGGAGTGTGCTTGGCTCGTTTTGAATGACATCTGACATAACTATGAGGCAAGTGGTCTTAAGGAGGATCTGACTGTCTCTTCCCGGCTGCTTTCTCAGGCTCTAGTACTCTGCCCACTGCAGAAGAATTCAGTAAATACTTAGATCCAAAGAAACTCCTAAGCTATCTGGATTAATTGCCGGCAGTTGCATTGCTATGTATTTACAATTATATTCTGAGAACACCATTTAAAAAAATTAATCCAATAAATCCTAACTTTCAATGGTCAATTTGTTGGATTGATTTTTATGGAACATAAGATGAAAATGTTCCTTGCCTGATCTAGAAGGAAAAAAAAAAAAAGCAGATATGTGTCTTACAATGCTTCTTGTGTGTCTACTGTAGAAGTTATTGCAGTTAGTCAAAATCATTTTAGCTTCATGTATATGCATGCTCAGGCTGGTTTAACAAATTATGAGAGCACTATTTCCATTAGATGTACAAAACTCCAATTCTAGAGAAAATATTCAAAAACCAGGAAAACTTTTTAGCTAATTTTCGCAATGATTTGTGTTCCTGTGTGTGTGTGTGTGTTTAAATCTTTCATTTTCAATTAAGATGTGTATCCTGAGTTTCAGAGCTGTGCTTTGAATGCTCAGTTCTAAGGCTGTACTCTAACGCCTGCTTAGGAGCTTCGTACCTCTGAGACGTGATATTTCCTCCAGTATTCTGACTGCAGAGGAACCCAAGGCAATGGAGTGAACAGTGGCCCCGCTGCTCATCGCGATGAGCAGACAGTTGCTGATGTGCTCATCCGCTCCACCAGTCACCAGTATCACCACACGTTCCACTTCTCAACCACCTGAACATAGATGCCATCGGTTGTTTGGAAGGAAATGTAATTCAATTGCCGGACTAAACGGAGGAGTTCACTGCCATGTAAAATCACCTGCCAGTGTCGCCTATGCCTCTCAGAGGTCCCCTATGCCCCATGACAACCCCCAAGTTGGTCCTCACCTCACTCTGAGACAGGACAGTTGCATGGACTTTGCCTCACAGAAGATACTGTGTACATTCTTATATGAGAGCCTTTCCTTAAGATCTAGCTGGTGGTCAGTAAGAGGGTAGAGAGCGGTGGTTCTGAACCTCGGCTACATCTTAGAATTAGATGGGAATGTTTACAAAATGCCCGGCCAGGGCACACCCCAGATCAATGATATCAGAGCCACAAGATGTGAAATGCAGGCATCATGGGTTTGTTGTTTTTGACAGTTTGAATGCCTGAAATCGAACCTGAAGTCTCCTGCTCATTCTACGTGCAGTCTACCACTTAGCTACATCACCATCTCCTGTTTTTCAATCAGGCAATGTCAGTGGGCAGCTTAGGCTGAACAACTCTTGGTTATGGGTGGCAACAGTCATAGCAGACGTCTTGTTTTCTATCAGATGCTGGACATGTACATCTCAGACGCTGATTTAGATCAATTCTGCCATTCGTGAAATATACCTTTGTCTTAATTGTGTGTGTGTGTGTCCACATACGTGCGAGTGTTGAATTCTCAGATCGTCTCAATACTTGCCTTTGAAATCTGGTATATCTGTAGATAGAGATCAAAAAAATGCTAACTTGGCCTTGAGACATCCAAGGATAGCAATTGCCAGAACGGTGGCCACGTCAGAGTAAGTAGGGAGAGTCTGGAATGACTCCAGATCAAGCGGTTCTCAACCTCCACAATGCTGTGACCATTCAGTACAGTTCCTCATGTTTTAGCGATCCTCCCCTCAAACCATAAAATGATTTTCATTGCTACTCCGTAACTGTAATGCCGCTACTGCTGTGAATTGTAATGTAAACATCTGATATGTGGATGGTTTTAGGCGACCCCTGCGAAAGGGTCTTCCTACCTCCAAACGGGTGGAGACCCCTGGTTGAGAACAGCCGCTCTCGACGATGCTTACGTCCCTCAGCCGGGGCTATTGCCACTCATTTCCTCGTCCTTTTAACAAGCAGCTACTAATTAACTAACGCGTTGGTTACTTCGTGTGACCCAGGGAACGCAGGGGAGTCAGAAACGGAGCCTGGCTTTCGGGATGATTCCTCATTACCATCCAGCAGCTGGGGTTGCTATGACCACGCTGCAAGAGAACACATTTTTTTTTTCTTCACAAAACAACAACAACCTGGGATTCCAGATGAAAAACAAGACAGTGATGGCAACCGAGACTCGGGTCCTCTACCTCAAAGCCTTTCTTAAGTCCTGCACAGATGTTGGTCTCTGCTTCAGTGGACACAGTGGCGGGCAGATGCGAAACCAGCAGCCCGCGGTCATCCTCGCTGCGGATTTGCTGCAGCGGGGCTCTGATGTCTCCTGCGCTATCGGAAGCGACAATGCCTACGACAGCCCGCGTCAAGTATAGCTCCGCGGCTTGTTGTGGTCGAAAGAGTCTGCCTGCCTAGGTCCCGAAAGAAAAGAAAGGAAATGATGGTTGATTGGTAGACCAACCATGATGAAGTAATTCAATTAGCAAAAAATATCTGTTAGATCTTCACAGACAGTGCACAGTTCTTTGATTTGTAGGATGTGGCATAGTGTTGGAATTTTTTTTCAATTACTTGTCTGCTCAAAAATGTGTGTTGGGTGTGGGGAGAAAGAGACAAGATATTCACGATTAGGATGACACATCCCTGTTATTTCACTCCAACTCAGAATTTAACAGCCTATGATGTCGATTGAGAATAGGTTAGTAAGACTTTTTAAAAAACACTGAGTCCAAGTGAGAGGAAACATTACAAGGGGACCTGGTACTAGAGAGGTGTGGTAGTGCACAGTACCAATTCCTCCCTCTGCCACAGCGGCCAATTAGAGCTGGGAACTTGGTCCACAGAGTAGCATAACAAAATATTTATTGGTTATTACATTAGAATTGCTCTAAGGGTTACCTGTGATGTGCACATGACAGGCACTAATCAAGCACAGAGATAATGCTATGAATTAATTGACCAGGGTCATTTTTTTTTTTTGACAGATCCAAAGGGAGGGAAGGAGGCAGTGCGCAGAGCCTCAGCGATCAGCTGCTCGTAGACGGCTGTGACTTCTGTCTCGGGACATCTCCCTTATCCGGAACGCCTTCTCACCACTTCTGGGGACACATCATCAATTTAACATCTCATAGATATCTCAGACTAGACAGCATTTTAATGTACTGCCTCCCTTCACAAATATTCTTCCTCTTACGAGCTAGGACGGAGGGAGGTTGGTAGGGTAGGTAAAGCATGGACTTTGAACCCAGCCTCAGCCTTTTCGGATTATGTGGCCACAGGAAGCATCCATTCCTGGAAGCTTCTGTTCCCTTCCTCACAGAGCACAGAAAATGAGTAGGAACACGACAGTGTTTGTTCGTCATGGTGGTTGTGACATCATTCCCAACCTTGACCTCGAAGACTGACTGCCGGGTGACCAGGCCACAGCTTTTAGTTTTGAAGTTTTTTTTTTTTTTTTTTTAAGGGTTTGGGGAAGGGGAGAAAAGTTAAGTCAGCAGCAGTGTGAGGTTTAAATGCGGTTAGGGATTACAGCAGTGTGAGGTTTAAATGCGGTTAGGGATTACTGTGGATTTCATTTTTTCTCACCATCTCAACTTCTGGGCCTCATTCTGAGTTTGTACCCAGTTCCCAACAAAATCAGACATCTTGTACTCTTTACTCCTCCCCTCCCCATCACACTCTTCATAAGAAAAGAGCTAGAAGCTGATAGGAAAAAATGAATTGTTTGCAGACATTTGGACTCGATATGTTACCTCAGCCATCTTCTTGGACACATCCAGCACTAAGCAGACCGTCGCCTTATCACCGGCTTGCATGAGGGAGAATGTGGGAGGAGGTGGAAGCTCTGCCCCACACACAGGGGGGCTGCGATTAAGGTCAGAGGAGTCCATGCTCACGTCCCAAGTGCTTCTGAGGCTGCACATTTGGTTCTGTAGGTTTGGGGCTTCTTGGTTGTGGGTACTCGCGTTACAGAATTCAACCACCTGGAAAAGAACAAGGAGCCCTTTCCAGACCAGACATTCTTCTCGTTCTCCACAGGCAACAGGTGGAAGACAGTTGAGAGAGAGGTCACGTGCAAGCTTGCAAATAACTCTTGACACCTTTTGCTTGAAATAGTAGCACTCTGTGGTCACGAAAGCAATCCCTAGTAAAAGTTTGTTTGCACTGAGAAAACAGAGAAAACCATGTATATATACCTTAGTCTTAAACAGAACAACCTCCTCCTCCCTTCCCTGATACTGTGTTAAAGAAACACCCTGAGAGCTGTTACCCTGGCTAGCCCATTCGTGGGAATCCCATTAAGTGAAATGTATCTTTTTTATGGATCAGTCAACATATATTGATCTAGTTCAAATATTGATTTTTGTGAGAGTAGGATGAGGGCATAACAACTTTAATCCATTTCCTGGAACCCTTTTATCATTTGGAAATTTAGACGCAATGCATTTAATGATAATCAACCTATGTCAGAATGTCCTTAAAATTATAGTCTTCAATTCAAGGAAATGTCTTATCAATTTGAGGAAATGCCTATCTATTCTAGTGGGTCTCGTCCTACACAGAACAGACACTTCTGAGAATAGAGCCATGGGAGCTTGGTTCTCTGGTCCCATCTCTGATCTGATAGAGGATGAAGCTGGGTACCACTTGCTGAACTTGTCAGTGGGGTACGGTGGATTTTGAAATTTTTTGTTACTGGATACATTTGAGTAGGTTTTTCAAAGTGTTTCAAAATTTGTATTTAATCACAAACAACATGGATCAAATATGAGCGTTGTAATTTAAAAACAGGTTGGATAAAGGCAAGAAATATGAAAAGTCATGTTTACGTTTCAAATGGCTCCTACCATTGATTGAACCAGACTAAAGAACAAGTGAGCAAAGGGAAGGGAAGAAGGAAGGGAAGGAGGGGGAGGAAGGAAAGAAAGAAGGAAGAGAGGGAGGAAGGGAAGGAGGAAAGTTTCAGTACAAGGAGCATTGATGAGTCATGAATCAAAGAGAACCCTCCACAGACCTGTGCGCCCCACCCCCCAAACTCTCAGTCCAGCAGGGAGAAGATCCACACATCACGACTTTCCGTTCTTTGGGAAGTCCAATAGACAAATGAAGCCACACAGACTGGTCCCATTAAACCTGTGAACTAGCCAACTCCCCTCCGTTCTGGCTTCAGGTTCTCTTCTGGTGCAAGGTTCTGGTGACAGTTTGGCTATATGTACGACATCCCTCTTAGAGAAAATGAGCTGGCTGGAGAGAAATCCTGTAACTGTAACTCTTTGAAATATCAGTTTTAGAACGGACTTACAGGCTTGTCTTTTGTGAGCTAATGTGAAATATTAGCTGACAAGACTGAGGTGAAAAGCTGAGGGTCAGCCTGCTTCCCTGGGCTAGCTTGCCTGTCTTTTAAAGTTTCAGATTTTTTAAAACAGAGGAAAGAGAACCTCAGTGAGAGGAATACAGTTATTCATTCTGAAATTCTTGCAGACCTCACAGCTCTTCCTACGAGAGGACACAGGAAAGAGAGGCCACCGCTTGGGCAGCTCGTTCTGTGGCCTCAGAAGTCCTCTTGCTGAACACTGTCCCTGGAAAATGGATTTTGCTTTTGAAAAGAATCCGTATTCATTATCGTTTGGAGAAAACATTTAAAAAATATGTAGGATAAAGACGAGATGAACTGTAGACTGTCAAGGTCTCATATAATGACTCTTAATTGTCCTGCCTTTTACATACTTAAAGGATATTTGTTTGTCTTAGAAAGACATGGCAGGTTATAGGAGTTTGTCATTCCAAGGACATACTCACAGAAGATAAACTCTGCATGGACATTATCGATCCAGTTGCATTTTGGGTGGTGTTGTGGATGAATGTACACCCTTCTCTGAAAAGCTTGCTAATGATACAGCTTTCACGGGGGCAGAGGCCTTTTTCACTCTCGTGACATCGGATGAACACCTAAAAATGGAACAAGAAACTAGAGACCCGGCTTCTTTAGAAATACGGTTTTTTTTTTTTTTTTTTGATTATCTTTTCTAATATTTTGTTTCAAGGTTTATAGCTCAGTCGACATGCATAAACATTTTAAATGTTCTCTTAAGAAAGTGTATTAATTTAGAAATACAGTCTCTCCATTTTATTTTAAAGCCTTAAATGAGGACGAGGAGTTATGTTTTGCCAGAGTCTTTGGCAACTACAGGGAGAGAAAGCTGAAGGAAGCTCAGAGGGACTTAGGGTGAGGGGAGCCCAGGGAAGGGCGGGGGAGAGCAGCAACATTCTAAGTCAGTGCTGCACTAGCCATCAGGGAGAGTGAACTCGTAATGGTGGTATTTGGAAAGAGTCCATCTTCATTGAAATATTCCATACATTTCCACATGCGAGAGAAATGGTGATATTAGAAGTGGAACTGATGATGTATATGTACTAGCTGAGGGTGCTCTCTGTCCCAGGATTCTGGAAGCCTTTTTAGATACATGAATTTCCATGCATAAATATGAAATAGCCCTGTGTATTGCTATGAGCTGCAGAGATGTTGACAAAAGCTTGCTATTAATCTCTGTGTCCAACAACACTGGTTGGGTAAGTTATGGCATAACCACACACTGGAACACTGAAACTGGTTTCAAAAGGGTGAGGAAGAACATATTTATATTTGTAACTTGAATTTTCTTGAGAGACAAAATAAATAAGACATGAATCAAGGCTGTCATTTAAAGGGGTTAAGAGGAAGCAGATGAAGACTGTGAGAAGATATCCAAGAACATGACTTTTTATAGTTCATATTTGAACCACACAAATGTTTGCCCATTTTAAAATTCAATAAAAATTAAAAATAAAAACAGAAGAATTTATTCCTTGCTAATATTTACTTGTCATTATTAACTTACTTTTGTTTCCTATTTTTTTATGTCAGATGATAACTAAATCAAGACAAAGAATACCTATCTTCTCATTTATCATTTTACTTTTTTAGCTTATTGAGACAAGATCTCGCCATGTAGCCCTGGCTGGCCTGGAACTCAGTGTAGCTCAGGCTGCCCTTGAACGTGTGGCAGTCTTCCTGCCTCTGCCAATCCAGTGCTGGGATTATAATAGCCAGCCCCTTACTGTGAAAAACATCCTAAAATCCTTCTCGTTTCTGATAGAGTCGGTACACTCAATCAGTAGCGAATTTTAAACATGAAAGCACTGACCTTGTGGCTTCAGTTTCATTGCCCCTGTTTTTGTAGAACGGCTTGTGCTGTTGTACTCATCAAAGACTCCCCAGCAGAGATGGGCCCATTCGTGGACAAACACTCTGCCTGGAGAAGAGAGAGTTTCGGCTTTTTGAGCACCTAAAATCTCAGCAGTGGGCCTTGCTAATCAGCGAAGGTGCAGCATCACTTGACTACGTTCCTGTTCCAAAGAGGTGACCTCAGATTTTTTTGGTCACTTTCCTCCCCTCCCCCTCCTACCTCGTCCCCTACCACCATAGAAAAGGCGATATGAGAACCTTTGCTCCTGTAATGACTGGGCATCGTCCGTCTGACAGACGTGGCAAGGAGTCCCACATTCCCTCCCTTTCTGAAGCTAACAAGTTTTTTCTTAGTGTCATGCACGCAGCCCAGTAGGTCCAGGACTTAGAATGGAGAGGGAAGAAGTATGATCCTGCAATCAAATGAAGTCACGTGCAGGTCCAGGGGGCATCACACCTCACAGTTACGAGGAAAGGGGGGAAATTCCAGTTTTTAAGAGTTTTATAAAACATCCTACAGTAAATCACTTTACCTACTGCTTGCTAAGCAGGGGGAACAAAATCTGTTTAGTTTTAAATTAAAAAAAAAAAAAAAACAACCTGAAAATCTGTGAAAGGTGCTATTTAAAATGGAACCAAAAAATAAAATTCTATGTTCGAGTTAGCCCTGGACTAGCTGAGCTATTTTCAGTAGTGTTCCCCAGATCCTATACACGGTCCACCAGTCTACAGGTTTGTGACTGGAACCTTTCTCCTAGGTTCCAGACGCTGATAACTGAGGACAGCCAGACACTGTAGGACAGTCCACTGGGCCTCACCATCCTTTTGCTTAATCCAGAAAAACGCCTTCCTTGTTCCTACTGCTGTCTGCACACACGCCCTGCCAGCTGGCCATTCAGAACTCCTTGCACACTCTAGAATACTCACCATTTAGGGCCACTAGGATTTCATAAGAAAATATTTTAATTGAAATTGGCAGAGCACCTGGGCACGGAAAGAAGTCCTTGTTGCTTGTATTCCAGGCTCTGGTCTTTCCCACCTTGCTGGCTCCACTCAGGCCTCCTGAGCACATTCCTGGACTACCCTTCTATGTCCCCCCAAACCCATCTAGCTTCTCCTTCACTGATTCTAGCAAGCTGGATTATGCACACGGACAGATGCATCTTCTGAAAGAAGATGTGCTGTTGCTTCCGTACACATGAGCCTTCACTGGGGACTCCATAGAGTGAATATCCCAGGCCGCCCCCATCACCTGGTTGCCGGGTGCACGTTGGCATTTCCCTCCAAGCTCGACCTCTGCCAGCACAGTGGTCTGACGCTCCCTCCCAATGCCTCGGGTTCCTCCGCAGCTTCAGCTTTCTTCACGTGCTTCCGGTTACTCTCTCTCCTTTTCATTTATCAAAATGATGTTTACCTCTCCTTTGTAAGACATGTTCTGACAACCCTCGGCTTAGTGGCCTGCACCAAATTCTCAGAGCAACCACTCTGTACCTAACCTGGTACTCAGTCTCCCTGGCTCACTCTGTCCCTTCCTTTCCATGTGTGCTTGGCCTGCCTCTCCCTCAAATGTGAAGTCCTTGACAGCTTACGGGTCTTATGCGGCTCTTCTGTACCAGGCACAAAACACTGTGCAGCCAACACAGTGTTGGCTGTGTTTTTTATGAGCGGAACTTACCTCTTGAGCCCTATCCGGCTGCTAACTCATCATTTAGTAGGAAGTCAGGGGTGAAATGGATATGTCTACCCTCTTTCCGACATCCTCTGTGTTATAGGGTATATGGATCACCTCCATGTACCCCATTCTGCTCAGTCACTATGACGTTTGCCTGAATTAAAAAAAAAAATCATCTTAAAACATTTTAAACTGTAGTTTTCCTGTACGTAATTATACAAGATTTTAACACAGATTAATGGTAAAAGGAATGTCTTGTAGTTGGAGTTTAGAAATCTGATAGCTAAATATTTTTGGCCCTTTCAGAAAGATCTCTTTTAAAAGCTTAGCCAGTTGCCATGGAACTTATTTCCCTCCTTTATTACCTGCCTGTTTTCCAGAACAAAATATTCTCAGACATAAACACTGTGAAATTATGATACTGTGACATTATAAAAAGCCATAAAGTCGAGAACACTTAGCAGTGTTTACACATCACTCAGAACTGCATGGTGAAGAGTTACGGTCATTTTCAGTCGCTCTCTGTGGCTACCCTATCATTACAGGCAACAGGACATTACATCATCACAACAGGACATGGCTTCCTTTGTGCTCCTTCGCTTTCATAACCAGTCAGAGCAAGGGATTGTTCGGAGTGAATTACCTTTTGTTTTATGTCCGACCATTTTAATTACTACTGTTAAGACACAACATTCTAAGTGCATTCTAAGTGCAAAACCCACGTAAGTATTATTCCTACAGACATCACAACAGTCAAACTTTATACACATTGTTGCTCTCTTCATCTTAGAAAGGATGACAATGTGATGTCACAAACCTGCCCTTAGAAGATAAGTGTGGTGTTCAATAAGAAAGGAAGAGGAGCCATGTGCGGTGGCACACTTTGTAATCCAGCACTTAGGAAGCTGAAGTAAGAGTTCAAGTTTGAAGCTAGCTTGGCCTACATAGAAAGTTCCAGAACCGCTTTAGCTACATAGCAAGATCCTTTCCTAAACACTAAAAATATATAAATAGACAGAGTGGGTAAAGTCGGCATAACCACACAGCTGAGGCGGATGCAGTACGCAGCGTTACTGTATGTACTGGGCTGCATGTCTTGCGCGGCACTGAGGAAGGATATTTTTATTTCTGTTTTCCATATTTCTACATCTGTGGATTCCTTTCTAATGAGCACAAACTGCTTTAATAATAATTCACATTTATTTGTAGGAGGCTAAGAGCATTGCAAGGCAGTGCTAAAAGTGCTAAAAAAAAAAAAAAAAATAAAAAAAAAAAAGGTCAAAGAGGTCATATCCTTGGACGATTCCCACCACTTCCAGGATCAGAAATGGCGCATTCACCAGATGTTTGTTTAATTGATATTACAAGGCTGAGGGAAACGGTATCCAAGACATAAGACACACGGTCGAATCACGTATACTGTCCTTAAACCTCTCATAAGATCAGGGCACTACCATTGCCAACCTGGTTTTGCACTGGATTGTCTCTGAGACTTCTCAGTTGTACTGAAGGGCAAGTTCATTAATGTAATCTTTACAGAGACTAGATAGCTTGGTGCAAGCCGTTTGGGTTTCGAAGTCAAATAGACATTTAAATTGTAGATCAGTAATTATTGATTATTTGCACGGAACAAGGCCCTTACCTTATGGGAACAGCAAATCCTTAATTTGTGATAATAGTAACAAACTTGAGGCTGCATGGAGATTCAATAGTAAGTGTATAAATGCCTCAGTGGGAGGTACTTAATGGGAGCTTAATAAACACTAGCTTTTCCCCAGTTTGTTTAGTTCCCCGTTTATCGTCACGCCAAGAACTGTCAAAGGCTTCCAAATGATGAAAAAAAATCAACGTTTTTGTAAGCCTGTCAACATCTTCATGCCTTTGGGGTGCATTCTACATTGCTGGCCATTCAGTTTCTGAGAGAACCTTCAAGGGAAAGCCAAGAATTAAGACAACCTGAGGAAACTTTATGCCAAGGGACACAGATAAAGAAAATGACGTGTGTTACACGTCCTAGCTATCCCGAGGGAACTATCGTTACAGACACCAAGCCCACACTCACTAAAGACCTGAGTTCAGCTCCATGCTCTGTTCCTAGGTCTGCGCATACATGTCATAGACTCTTACTCCTAGCAATTTTCACAGTGTGTTAGCGTTTATTTATGGGTGCATACCAGTGCATCTTTGCATATCATCTGCAGTTTATTAGTGTTCTTCAGGGTTAGGTTATTTTGACTTCAGAACAGAAAATGAAGCCATCTTCCCCCTGTTCAACCTTTCTTGCTCATGTCTTTCCTTTCTCCTCTGAATCAGCATGCTGGCTTTAGTTCATGACAAGACAGTTGCATTTTTACACACACACAGATGGCTCTCTGGGCATGTAAGTGACTGCTCCCGACACAATGTCAAGTGAATATCATCAGTGTTGGATTGTGTTAGTCCTTGCTCACCCTCAGCAGGATAAAACTGACTCTCGTTCCTCAACTAAAATCTTAGGTGGGATCTTGGGCATTACAGAACAGAGATCTCCTTAGAAACTGATTCCATTGTTTTCTTTCTCTCTTTATGTTGACATATAATCACTTAGAAGGACCTAAGTGATTGGATTGGAATAATCCACATATTTTCTCAGTAATACTTGTTGCAATAGCAATATCTCTGCGCCAATATCAATGGCAAAGTATATGTTGAAAGCTTTTCACCCTTAAGTTGAATTAAACGCTTTTTAACAAAGTCCTAAATTCTTACCTTTTCATAGGATTCTTGCTTTACCTTGCTATAATTATGAGATGTCCAAGTAGCAGGTATTAAAATCTGTATATTTCTGAAAAACATTCTTCTCTTGGTAGCACTGAACAGGTAAAAAGAAGCTTCAGTTATCATTTCCTATAATGGAATGGAAGAGAAGCCATCATGTGTAAATCCTTCATCTTTTTTCCCCTGATGGCATGTAAACATTAGTGAAATACAGGCAAGCAGATTTTGAATGAACCCATGAAATCAAGGAACAAAGGGTTTTGGGAAAGATGTTGAATGGCTGCCTGAAAGAGATTTTTAGTACAATGATTATGTGTCCCAGCTTGCCCTCATGATTTCCCCGAGTTTCTGAAAGGGTTTTGAGCTTTAACTGAATACATCTTTATTTCACACCTATGGATATGTTCAGGCCTGCGCCTTTTGGGAATATTACTTTCACTTTACACAATACCCCAAAGAAGCTCTCTTAGGTAAGCACCTCTTTGCCATGCTAAAGGGAAAACCATCAATTATTTTATAGAACATTGGCTGAAAAGGATTTTTCTCCTTGTCAGCCTGCATAGAGTTTCTCCCTTGAGAATTCTCCCTTTTGAAATGGGATGCCACCGGATAGTCTTAGCACACCCTCACGCTCCTCTGCTGTTCAAACACCTGGCTTTCTTTCACCACAGTCAACTTATATTTCTCCAATCTGCTCTCCAGAAAACAGTCACATACAAAAACTACAAACAAACCCTAAAGCCAACAGACATAACTATCAAAAAGGCAAAAGAAGGCTCTGTGAGTGGAGACTACACACAACTACATGAACTAGCCAGCTAGCCTATAACCACGCTATCAGTCTGTTGTTAAGACGTGTTGCTCTCTGTACTGCTCAAGTTCAAACCTGCTGGGGTTAGCGTTCTAAAAAATGATACCAGGTCTGAATAATGGGATAATGGCATTGACTGCAGAGTTGCCACTCACCCTAATGTTTGCAATGAGCTTCAGATTCTTGGGTACCCGAGGATTAATTGCAACAAGCAATCCTTCGTACCCATTGTCTTGAAGCTTCACTCTGGCTCCCAGAAAAAGAAGTCCTGGACTTAGGGCAAAAAGAAGAGTCACAAGTTTCAGCCCACGGACAGGTCCTATGTCACCCCTGTGGGTCATATTGTAGTGAAGTTTCCAGTCTGCTCACAGGTAGCTCTGCAGGTACCTTGTGTCAGGTGATCAATGTGGAAGCACTGGCTTCTTCCTGAACTGGAAGGTCTTGCAGTACATGATGAAGGAGTTGCCTTCCTTGAAAAATCTGGCGAGGATCTATCTGGGACCTGTCTCTACAAGTTCTCTAAGGCAGAAGCACTCACCTGTTCTGGGGCTGAGCTTCCTCTTGAATCTTGGTTGGACAAGAAAACTTCCACCCCTTGCTAACTTCATATCTTCTCAGAAGGAAAAGGGAAATAAGGCAAGAAGGAACTTAAGAGCAACAGGCTGGGCTGGACGGCAATCAGAGCATCAATTAATCCATCAATCCTCTCTGCAGTGCACAGAGACCGCCAGTGATGTTCCTTTCTGAGTCCTTGGCAACCTGCTACATCAGCACTACCTCCCTTCTTCAATCCGTATACTGTGATGACTGCGAGATGCCCTTGCTTTGGAAATCATCTTGTATGCCTGTCCCCAGATCCCTGGGTCAGGCAGTCTTGGCAAGCTCTCTGCTGGTGGCTGGGTTAGGAGATCAGATAACCCCCTAAGGGAGAGCCAAATTCCAGAAACTTGGAAGCTGTGGTGGCCATGAGGCCTTTCCCTGGCCTCGTTGTCTTTTCTCCTCAGGCCAGGGAGAATGAACTTCTTTCCAAGCAGGTCTTCCCTGGGGATAAGGGCTTGATCCGTCATCCTGTATCTCCTGCACCCTTACAGGATAAAATGATAGGCTTCACAAATATTTTCAGGACTTGTTTATGATATCTGATAACTTCACAGTGCTGTGGAATTTGCGGATGAGCTCTTTTAAATGTCATTTCCTTGATGCAGACTTGATTTTTATTCCTGCTTTTCAAATTCTGATAAATAGCCAGTGGGTAAAAGAACAAATACTTTCCCTGAATGTTGGGCCATATTATGCCTAGCTTATGGGTGTCTGTGGTGACAGAATAAGAAATGTCTCCCTCAGGCTCGGGTATCTGAATAGTCCCAAGTTGGTGACACTGTTCGGAGAAGTTTGGGGGGGTACAGCCCCGGTGGAGAAATTAATTTCCCTGGAGGTAGGCTTTGAGATGCTATAGCCTTGTTCCATTTCCAGTTCACTCTGTCTGCTTCGTGCTTATGGTCGGGAACGGGATCGCTCCGCTTCCTGTCCCCACACTCATGCTTGCTGCTTGCTGACGTGTTGTCCTATTATAGTGGATTCTTGTCCCTCTGGGTCCAAAAGCCAAACAGATCCTTTCTTCCTTAAGTTGCCTTGGTCATGGTGTTTTGCAACAGAAAAGTAACTAATGTGGTGTCTAAAATAAGGCTCAGAGAACCCAAACACCTACTTTGGTAGTAATAGCATAGTGCCAAAATAAAAGCAATGAACTTCAACCTCCATTGTTTTTCTCTATACTACGCTTTCTCGTAGTTACCAAATTATACTTAGGAGCTGCCCTTCTCTAACAGGTGTGTCCAACCCGTAGTCTGTGGAACTATGTAGATGATAACATCTCGTGTTGAAAGGTTGAACATGCTGACTGGCTCCCCACGCAGTGACAGCTAGAGTGAAGCTTGTCTACAGCTAAGGGAAAGTTATAACTGTCAGGTTAGGGTCCCACAGAAAGCACACCTGGAGAGCCTCAGCCCAGCTCTTAAGGCGTCCTGAAGGCTGCTAGAGGGGGAAGGCTGTTAAGAAACGACTTCCACTGCTCTCACTGCAGAGGCCACACTAAGTCTTTGTTGTGCTCTAACGGCACCTTCAGGGTGGGTTCAGAGTCCTTCCTCTTTCCCTAGAACCCGGAGTCTTCTGGAGCAGGGTTCTAGGTGCCTGTCTTTGCCCATTCACAGCTTCCACCCTTCCACCATGCTCCCAAGCATGCAGATTTCCATGGATGTGGTCATGCACCCAAGCATGCAGATTTCCATGGATGTGGTCATGTACCCAAGCATGCAGTCTTCCATGGAAGCGGTCATGCATGCAGTCTTCCGTGGATGTGGTCATGCATCCAAGCATGCAGTCTTTCAGCCAGTACTTACCATGTGAGATTTTAACTTACTGCATCAGTCTCTTATCTGGTTCCTGTGATGAAATGACTGACATAAACAACTGATAGGAAGAAATGCTTACTTTAGGGTTTAGTCTGCATTTGCTTGACCTATGAACTCCCATAGAGCACAGTGGTGGCAGAGGATGCAACTGAGGCGCATTTTCATTCCCCAAATACAGAAGGGGACTGAGGACCTAACGTCAAAAGATGGGGCCTGAGTAGCCTGCTTCCTTCAGGCAGACCTCACCTCCCACTGTACGCAGAACTTTCCCAGATGGCGGCACGAGGAGGAGTCCAAGACTTTCACACACGAACCTGTGGGGGACAGGCCATATTTGAACCATAACACTTTCTATAATGATCCCTTTTAAAGTAACATTATTACCACCTGCCTTTCACAGATCAGGAACAAAGGCTTAAACTGCATCTGTAAGATGGAGAATAATATTTACAATTTAGGTTGGTTAATGGCAGTGTTTAGATGCTCACAGCAGTCCTTAACACACAGGAAGTGGCATTTGAATATTGTCTGTCACTGTTATTCCCACTGTCCCGACATCTAAAACTTCCTTCCTTCCTCTCACTCATATTTGCTCCTCATTGACTCATGTCCTGTGCGAAGCGATTAGGATCTCAAAGAACCAGGTTCACCCTTGTCCCTAAGGAGCTGTCAGCCTAACGGCAGATGCTAACTTATGAAAAGTTAAGCTGCAGAGGCAACTGAATCTCACTGGTAAGCAACTCTACCTGGCTCAAGAGAGGATGAAAGGAAAGAGTGTCCAGCTAAGTTGACCTAGAAAGGGTGAGTAGATGGTAGGCAATACAGAGAGGGTGGGGAGGGAGACCCTCCAGAGCAATGGAGGCGGGACCACACCAGGGGAAGCCAGGAACGAGGTGCAGAGCTAAGAGCTGGTTGCAATACTGAGCGGTAACGAGGGGGGCCACTTCCCTGATGTCCCTCTATGGAGAACCCCCTTTCTTACTGTTCACTAGCTTTTCCTTCAAATTCCAGCTGCGGACTAGAAACCTTGCATGGGTGCCTTAGCAGGGTTAAATCTTCCTCCTTCCTACTCCGGTAGCATCAGGTGTCTGTGTTCTCCCTTGCTGTATTGTCATGGGTCCAATTTCACATTACATCACATAACTGATGGTGGCTTCCTACGGAGGCTGTATGAGGGAAGGGACACATTTACCTGTGCTTACTACTCTCCCTGCACCTAGCTCTGTCAAATCCAAATAAATATGTGTTGAGTGAACAGATGCGTTCAGGAGACATAAGAGCTAGATCATGAAGGAGCCTGGATTACAGTATGAGACGCGCACCGCTATCTCTCTTTCTTGGAAAGTGTTCCTCTGCTCTGGGAGGTTTTCACTTTGATGCCCACCTGGCAGATAGCTCTTGGTGCTCCTCTGGGTGTGCTGGAGAATGGAATGTCACTGTGGCTGCCGAACTTGCTCACCTACAGCTCAGACCACATCGATCAGCTATCTTTTTTTCTGAAGCACCTTCCCAATGTGGTTTTTTCCCATTGGCTTATGTGGCAACTCCAAAGTTCTGCCAGGGATGGAGACTCACTGTGCAGGACAAAGCACTTCATCTCATCTTCCCTTGGCAGTTTATTTTCTTATGCTGATCTCTTGGGCTTTTAAGAAAAGGTAGTCTCATCAGTCGAGCAATATACACAAAAATCAAATTAATAACTCAGGAGCACATTGTACAAATCCAGAAGCATTTCTTGCCATCATGTATAGAAGTCACTCACTGGATGAGAGGGTAACTGAGGACTACATTCAGTCTCTCTGATTCGTCAACAGTTAGCAATGGCTGTATTAGGTATAGAGGGCATTGGCTCCATACAGAATACATGTGCTTCGCAAAGAAAACCTGAAACGGGCAGTCTTGTCCAGTTTTGTCTGGTTAAACTTGAGCAGCTATGCTGTGGCACTGCTTATCTTGTGTTGACAGTGTAGACTCAACACTTGCTCTTGTCTCTCTACTGTCTACCTCCTTGGTTCTGGACCAGATCCTCTCTCTGGTCACATCCTGGATTCCATTCTCATCCTCTGTTCCCTATAAGATTCCCAGTCACCTGCTTGTCTTCCAAAGGTGACTTGGGAATCACACACTCCTCTGATACCTAGATCTGCCCTCTGGAACCCATTTTGCTGTCAGCATCCACGCTGGGGCCAGGTACTGAGCTCCTTTTACTACTTTCTGAGTTCACCTGGCTGACCCTACGGGAGGCAAAGCAAAAGCTGGGGAATGTGACTTGGCAGAGTGGCTGAAAGTCGTTCCTGAGCACAGTGTTCTGCTCTGGGAGAGCGTGTCTCTGAGTGAACAGTTGATGCCCTTGTGTCCACAGAGATGATGACATCTGATGAAGCACAGAAAACTGGGAATGCAATTTCTAAGAGCTCACTGTAGTATTCTATAGACTCCAGGAATCTCTCTGCTCTTATCTGCCTTCAAGAAAAGAAGTTATTTGATTTCAGTAACTGAAGAATCAAAACCCATCTTTGTTCACTATCTGATCTGGCCAGCTCGGCCTTCGAAGGACCTATGTGCTTCTTTTCATGGAGCCTGCTGGTACAGAGCCATGGGGAAATCAGCGAAGCGTCTGAGAGATGGCAGAGAAGAGAGCAGATTTGAAATCTCAGGTCAAAAAAAGTTTTGGACCTTTTCCTCTCACACTTTTATTTTTACAGTCATGTTTAAAAGAGGAGAAAATTTTGTATCTCTGTGGCTGAGACACAAAACTCATGCAATGTTTCCAAAATACATCAGTTAGAAGAGGATCAAATGATAACACCTAAGAATGTTAAGACTTTGCCAAGGGACCAGATAGTACGTTGCACACCTCCTGAGGTTCTCTCCTCCCTCAGGTTCTGCTTCCCTCTTAGGTGACTAAGCTATCAGCCGCTAGTTTAGCCCCTGGGGAGGAAAGCTCAGATGTGGGTCCCAGATCTGAAGACTAAGAGCCAACAAGAGTGAACTAGACTCTCAGGAGAGGTTGTCAGAGGAACATGTCTTGGTTTCTTAAAGCAAGGATGATTAAATTTAAAGGATAAAGGCAGGGAAAGGTCTTTGGCATCCATGGATGGAAGCCATTGGTTAAGACAAGGATACTGGAGTAGACTCATTTGCATGTGGAGCTAAGTTCTAAGTGTCAGAGTCCTGCAGGGGCACTTTCTGCGTAAGGTGTGGTCCCACAGGGAGAAGAGGGAAGGCATCTTATCAGTAAGTGGGCTCAGCCCTAGGCTTCCAGCTACAACTCTGAGAAGCACCAACCAAGCCACATTCCTTTGCTTAATGACCTTCTGTGGTGCAGGCAGTATTTAGAATTTAGCTTGGTTTCCCTGGGGCTAAAGAAGTGGGGAGCAATCGAACTCCTGCTGCTCTCAGGATGAGAAATCTGGTGTTCAAGGCATGCTTCGACCCACTCTTAGCTCTAGGACAACCCCACAACCTCCTTGATCAAAATTTCTTTATATTCATTTTCAAAGCTAAGTGGTAAGGTGGATAGTCTGCGTAAGGCCTGGGAAGCCATTTGTGTTTAACTCTTTACCTTGTTAAACCATGGCAATGGAGAACAAGAGGTGAGATGAGACGAAAAGCAGAATTGAAAATTCCAGCAAACCAGGGGTTACTTATTGAGGAGCTGGTGATGAAAAGATTCCCAAATTGAACTAGACAAGGACATGTCTCAGGCAGGAGGAGGCACTGAATTTGGATCCTGTGAAGACTTTCCCACAATAAAAACCTGAGAGCCTCAGAAATGATCAGAACTGAGATGTTTGGATGGTCTTCTGCAGATTTAAAAAGAATTTCCTACATTTATTTACTTATTGTGTGAGGTGTGTATGTGAGGTACATGTGTGTGTACGTGTGTGTGTGTGGGGGGGTTGTATGTGAGTGAGGTTCTGTGTGACCACATCTGGGTACCTTGGGGCATGTCCTGGTGCCTGCATAGTATTTGGGTGCCTGGGTGATGCCCGGATGCCTGTGTGTTGCCTGGGTGCCCTGCAAGATGTCTAGGTGCCCTGCGTCATGTCTGGGTACCTGTGCATTGTCCAGGTTCCTGTGTGTTTAGGCAATGAAGCCAACTTAGGGGTAAACTTTGTCATGCGTGGTCTCAGGCTAATAAGGGCCATGATCTGAGCTCCCTACTGCCACCAAGAACTATGATGATGCCTGTGATCTATGTTCCCACCACACAGACTAGTCTTAATTTTTTTTCTTGGAGGGCACAAGGGTGGGAGGGTGGACCTGGATGGAATGTGAAGAGGGTGTGACTCAGATATATTGTCTGAAACTCTCAAATAACTAATAAAAGTACTATCTGGGAAAAAAGAACTACTACTACATCTATTATGAACCTGATAGAATATAGCATCACATGGATATAAAATGTTATCATTACTATCAATATTTTTCAGAGATGAAAAATTGAGAGCAGAAACATGAGATTTTTTTTTTAAAGAGATGAAAAATAACCAGAGGGACTCAGAGAGCAGCACCCAGAAGCAGTATAAGGTCTCTCTCTACTTTCCAATTCAGTTTTCTTTCTGCTCTGATCCTGCTCTCAGTGTGTCTATCACACCCCAGGGCTTTGCCAGATTCTCCTGCTGCCTCTAGCCACAGCAAGAAGCAGTAGCAGGTCATATTTGTTTTCTTTTCTCTATTTTTGTTCTTAGAGCAGTCAGCCAAACAGTTGGAAGACCTGGAACTTGGATAGGTTTCCCTACTTAAGTGGTGCAGGCATCTGGATCTCTGAATGTTCAGGCAAATCCTCAGCAAAGGGAACCAACCCACAGAGACTTCCCTTTCGGAGCGTAACTAAATGATTTAGAGTTTTTCAAATTGTATTGTATTTAAAATCATCACCTCTTCAAATGCAAGCTCTGACTCTGTAAGTCAAGGTGAGTCCATCATTCTGCACATTTACCAAACTTCCATTAATTTCTGATGTAAGTGTAAGTTACTTTATGACTACCACCTAAAGAGAAATGGAAAGGTTTTTGTATTTCAGTTCAATCAAAAACATGTTTAATTAGTGAGCACTGCCAGTGAAGACCAATGAATCACCATGGTGAGCATGAATAGTGTGACCAGCAGATACAATACATTGGAAATGAGTGTATATGCATATGTATATGCCTACGTTTTGAGCACTTTTGTCAAGAATCAGATGGCTGCAGATGTGTGGTTTTATTTCTAGGTCCTCTATTCGATTCCATTCCTTGAGTCTACATGTCTGTTTTTGGGCCAGTACTGTGCTATTTTTATTATAGCCCTGGGAGTACACCTTGGAATCAGTTATTGTGAAAACTCCAGCATTTCTCTTTTTGATCAGGGTCACTTTGCTATCTGATGTATTTTTGTTTCCATATAAATTTTTAAACTTCATTGTCACTGTAATTTGGATGGGGATTGCATGGAGACTGTAGACCATTTGGTAATAGTCATATTTGCATCATTTATTCTTCTAGTCCAGGAGTGTGGGAAGTCTTTCCATCTTCTAGAGTCTTAGCCCATTGCCTTCCACCAGTGTTTTCAAAAATTTTCCTTTAGAGGTCTGTCACTTCCTTGGTTATATGTTTATTACTATGGAGTTTACTCTTCTTGAGGCTACTGTGAATGAGATCATCTTTCTGTGTCACCTGTAAACACATTTTTACCATCTATGAAAAATGGATTGTTTTCTTCAGCACTCCAGGGGAGAAAATACTGCATTTCTTATTAATTTTTATGGTATTACTTATATGCTCTGTAAAGAACTGCAAAGTTTCATGCACACACACAGACACATACACACACACATGCACACACACATACACACACACAGGATTTTTTTAAAGATGGCATCACTGTAATTCAGCGTGGTCCAGAACTCACAATTCTCTTACTTCTTAATTGCTGGGATTACAAGAGTTCCCCACCAGATCCAACAAAATATTAGAATATTAAAACTCCATTCTTGACAGTTTGGCTTTGAGGTTAGCCTTTAACAGCCTAGCTGAGAGCCCTTAAAACTCTATTCTTAAAGTACTTTTCTATTATTAAAGTCATACTTCAAAGTCAAATAATTTCTTTATTGATCAGCATATGATCCATGATAATGGACACAATTGTCCTTTTAGCTTTCTTCATTTTTAGTAATTTTCACACGTCGCCTCCAGCCAGTAACTCAGTGATGTGCCTGTTCGTGCAGGAGAGCACGCCCGGAAATCCTCATACACTCACTATTCATTTGAAAATAAAATTTTGCTGACAAGAAATTGCTAAAACTTAAAAATAAAGGCACAGTGTTCTCACCAGACCCAGTCACTGTTCGCTTGAGTGACCCCAGTCAACTACCATACGGTCTTGTGTTCATGAGATTTCCAATTTAGAGAGGAGAGTGGAATTGATAACAATGCATAGCACGTAACGCCTAGTCGGGACCCCTGGAGAGGCTGACTCAGGAGAGGGAACAGTGGAGGTTGTGCTATGCAGGCTTGTATCAGGTGGTCCACAAAGGCCTTTCTTATGTGACTGATTACCAGGCTAGGGAAGGAATCATGCAACTGAGGGAAATGTCTTGTAGGAGAGAGGGGGCCTGAGGCCGGCTGGAACTGGAGTGTAGGGAGCACAAGGATGCATGGCAGAGTTAGGGGTGAGGGGGAGGTCTCAAGGCTCGAGGACACTGGAGTGGAGGAAACTTGGAGGCACAGACCATTTGAGGCCAGCAGCTTAGAGTGAGGTTCCTGGTACGGGAAAGCAGCTGTGGCCTTGGAGTTAACACTGCAGGGCCCCTCTGGCTGCCACAGGGAAAATGGGCAGGGGAAACCCAGGTCAGCTGGGGGTCACTGTGGGGTGCAACTGAGGCAGGGGAGGTGAACAGAGCCCAGAGCACAGTTTGGATCCCAGTTTCTTTTTCCTTTACTTAAAGGTTTTTTTGTTTGTTTGTTTGTTTGTTTTTTGAAGATATTTCTATTTCTAGAAATTTCCTTTCGCCCTTCTATTGGATAATTTTTCTGTGTAGGAGAAACAACTTCTGGGTGGGTCTGTCAGCAGCTGTGTGTTGGAGGGAGGGGCAACAGTTCAATACTGTTAGCGATCTTCACCCAGGTAAAACCAGAGCTATGACTATGCGGTACAAGGGAATTTTAGCAGGAGCCAGAGTGAAACGTTAGTGAATTTATTAAGTATTTATGACACAGAGACACAACACACACCCCAAGCCGTGGGGGAGCTTCAAAGAAAGTCATGTTCAGGAGTTTTTATAACAGCTTTATATATGATCGTGGGCTTTCTAAGTCACACCCTTTAAATGATCTAATTTAACAAGGTTTAAAAATCAAGCAAAGCTTAAGACAATAGGACTTAAAAATTAAGTAAACATATATGAACTGGTTTACTAAGAATTTCTTAGCTTAAAGAATTTCTTTTGGTAAATGCAAATGTAAGCAGGTTTTCCTGAGGTGTATTGTTTAGATTTAGGGATGAGGGAAGACAGCATGTTAAAACTCACTGTTGCAAACTTTCTGGCCCAATGTAAGTACAGCTCAGCCGCTGCTTTTGACCTCCTTCGGGGTGTCTTAGGTAAGCACACATGGTCTCTGTAGGCAACTTTGGCTTTATTGATTGTGGTTTTATGCTGGATTCGAAAGAAAGGCCTAAGTTCCTCGGAGGGTGGCTTCTTCCCTTCCCATGCCCCCTTAGTCTTCCCTGTTTTTCCAGCTGTTGCACCTCTAAGTGCAGGCCAGCTCATTTCTGTTTCTCCCCCTCTGAATCTGATGTAAAACTCCTCTAACACTGTTCTTTTGCTGTGATGGGTGTGTGCAAATCTGTTTTCCTTCTAACTGGTCACAGTTCTGGTCTGGTGTTCTCTCTGGATTCTGCCGACTCTGACACCCCACTGATCTGTTTTCTTCCTCTTCCTCTTCTGATCTTTTCCCAGTTTTCTGGGATAACCTACTACTGTGATTATTTTAACAGTTATGGCTCTGGCTTTGATCGCTTTGTAAAATTCCTTATGACTCAGCAGTTCTTTCTGCAGCTTCTGTAAGTACTTTCCTTTCTGTCCTTTCCTGTTCTCCAAGAAAGATAACAGCTAAACAAAACAAAACAAAAACCCCAAACAAACAAACCACTTCTGTAACTTGTATCCCTTATCACAGAGCTGTTTGTTCTCTTCCTTAGACTGTAGGATTGGGCCAGGGAGATGACTAATGAATACAAGAAAAACACCCACTGCAAGTCAGAGTGGAGCATGCTGGGTAGCAGAAACAGCAAGAGAGGCCCTGCCTCAGGAAAGTGCAAGGCTCAAAATCTGCCCCCCCCCAAGGTTGTTCCCTGGCCTCTGCCAGTGCACCATGATCTATGCCTGCCCAAATGCATAGACACATGCACAAAATAAGCAATTTTTTAAAAAGAAAGCAATAGGACTATTTTGAATAGGAATTCTTATAATTACATAAATAAGAAAAAAATTAATCAGTTAATTCTTTGATATAATGCTTCTAGTTGGTTATTAAATACAATAATTAAAAAAGAAAAGTGGAAATATATCTTGGTCATGATCAAATAGAATATTAAAATATTAGTGTCTTTGTAAGGCAATGATTTTGGGGCACCTGACAAATTGGGAGGGGGGACTTTTTTCAAGGTCCATTTTATCAGTTGAGGATGAAGTGACACTCACACCTCACCTCTTCTTGAATAGTTACAGCATAGATCGTAGCAGTGAATCATGCATTGTAGATTACTTACCAGGCAAGGAAAAAAGTCAAAATATTGAAACTCCAGAATCTAAAAATGTTAAAAACTTCCATCTTTTCTTTCTGTAACAAAAAGTTCTTTGAGCATTTACTGAGTATTCTTGAACAGTCATATCAGGTAAAAGCAGTGCTTAGATCCGGGATCCGGCTGTGATGTTAAACTACCAGACAGAATCACATCTCTGCCTGTTACTAGCTGTGGAGCTTTAGTTATTAAACATCTATGTGCCTCGGTGTCTACACCTGTAAAACATGTGTAGTAATGAAGCAGTACAGGGTAGGGACTCAAACCAGGGCTTCTGTGATGGTTAGTTTTAATTGTAAGCATGACAGGACAGGGTCTTGAAACTCTGGGACTCACATGTCTGGCACCTTAGCAGAGTAACTAAGACAATGGGAATTTGATCAGATTTTGCTTTACTATAGGGGTAATTAGTTTCTTAGTTATTGTTGTTGCTAACTGGTTTCTAAGAGAAAAATAACTCTTGAGACTTCTTAATGCCAGGTTCTCCTGTAAATTTTCAAATGAGGCAAATAAACTTCATTTGTGTGTACTTAGGAATGAAGGGAATTCCCTGGAAACCATCCTTGGAGACAGTTTATGCCACTACAAAGATATCTTTAAAACTGTACTTTTTATTTTGCCAAAATATGATGTGCACTCATTAAGTCTCTTTAACCTATTTGTTATTCTTACCTCTGTCCACGAGGGAAATAGCTGTCCAGTTTTACTGTTGCTTCCTATACTCCATGCACAGCCAATGAGCTCAATACTTATTAGAACTTGTTAACATATGTGCTTTACCAGTGGTCTACACACCATAACCTGTTGGTCAAATCCAGTTTGCTACCTACTTTATAAATACAATTTGATCAAAGCACAGCTGCATTCATATATTTAAGCGTTCTCTATTTCTCTATGGCTTCTGTCATGTAACAATGTGGGATTAAATACTATGAGGGGGACTATAGGAAATCTAAAACATTGCTATTTGGCTCTTGACAGAAAAAGTATGTTGGCCACACAGCTTCATTATGTGCAAGAGAGAATGAATCTCTCCTCTCTTTTTCTCTCTTCTCTCCCCTCTTCTCTCTCTCTCTCTCTCCAAGACAGGGTTTCTCTATAGCAACTCTGGCTGTCCTAGAACTCACTCTGTAGACCAAGCTGGCCTCAAACTCACAGAGATCTGCTTGCCTCTGCCTCCCGAGTGCTAGGATTAAAGGTGTGTGCCACCACTGCCTGGCAATGGATTATTTTTTTTTGTAGTCAAGTGTGCTGAATTATGTTTGGGAAACTGAGGTCTTGTGATGAGCAAGAAGAGGTTTTATTTTGTTTCATTTAAATAGTAATGGAGTAAAAACACTTCTGATCTGCTTGCCGTGATGGCACATGCCTGCAATCTTAGCCCTGAGTTGGAGGCATAAGGATCAGGGTTTCAACATCACCCTAGGCTGCATAAACAGTATGAAGCCAGCCTGGGCTACCTGAGATCTTGTCCTAACAAATCAGTATGTTGTGGGCTCCCTTTGATCCAATTATACCGACTCACGACTTGCTGAAGGAAAATTCAGACCTATGCCCCCCACTCAAATTTTTACAAACTATTTAAGCTTGAAAACCATAAACTTCTTGTGACAACATAAACAAAAGTTAGTCATAATTTTTAACCAATCAGAAACTAATAATCATGGTCAGAGTGACTATAACCCAGAAATGACAAATCTCAGTGCCCAAAACAAATACCCAACAATCATTTTGTTTTGGCTTTACTCATGGGTTCTGTAGGTTAGGGATTTTTCTCATTTTTTCTGAAAACCTGAACTTTATCTCTGTTTTAAAATGGATTTTGCAGTTTAAGGTGGCGTTGGTTCTTCCATTTCATACCATTTCAAATAAAAATGAAATCTCGATTTAAAAGAACGCCGTCAGTTCCTCCTTTTTCTCCACTAAGATCTTGTTTTGCTGATTCAGCAGTTTAGAAAGCATAACAGCTTTTTAAAAGGAATTTAGGATCTGGACGGCATTTTTTGAGAACATTTTTGAGATTCCCTCTGTCACTTAAGAAGGAACCCCTGACGCCCAGGGAAGGGCCTGGGATAATGCCAAACACTGAAAATTGGGTTTTTCAATCACATTGTCTTGGTTGTTTTCAAAACCCTCCTGCAAAACTCAAAAGCAGGGAGGGCCTTCTCCGATCCATGGTCAGGAGACTCGAATTGACCTTCCTTCCCCGCCAGGACGAAAGCGGTTGCAATTTTCCGATTTTCCGTAACTACACGCAAAAGCTAGGCTTGTTCATACGGCAAAATCTTCAAACAAGCTCACCAGAGCAACCAGAGCAGCCACAGAACCCTCGCCGGCCACGCCCCCTCGCTCCAGCCAATCACAGCTGGAAAGGCGCTCGCGCTCTAGCGCCCGGGCCAATTAGCTGCGTCGGAGAGGGCCGAGGGGCGGGGCGCCGGTTTCCAGAGCAGCCGCGGGCCGGTTACGAGCGCCGCTGGGCTCCTCGGCGGCGCGCTCCGGCCGCCGCTGCCTGCTCTAGTGCCTCGGCGGCCTCTCGCCCCGCGCGCCTGTCCTCCCTTCTGGCTTCCTACTCGTTGCCCTGCACCCTCTGCCCGCCGAAGCGACGCAGGAGCACAGGACCTCAGAGGACCCTCCAGCCATTGTGCGTAGTGGCGGCGGCGGATGACGTCACGGCGACGTGCCGACGCGAGCCGGGGGCGGGGTCTGGACGTCGGCGCCGGGTGACTCTTAGAAGTTCGGGCCGGCCGCCGCCGGGGGGATGGGGATGGGTATGGGGTGCGGAGGGTCACCCGGAAGTGAAGCCTGTGGTGCCCACCCTTCCTGCACAGTGGGTCCTTGGTGCGCATGCCCTCCAGAGGAAGGCGGCCATACCACCACTGCAACCCGGTGTGGGGAGAGTGAGCGCGAGGAGGGCTTGTGCAGGGCCAGGTTTCCGGGGTGTTTCCTGCTGTCTCCACTGTGAGCTGCCCTTTCTCCAGTAACGTCTCCGGGTGCTTCCAAGTGTCAGTTTCTATTCGTGGCTCCTTCAGTCCTGCGGCCTCCCCTACAGTCGAGGGAACACTGTCAGCAGTGGCCCCTCGCCTCCCTGCAGGGGACTCCAGTCCTCAGCTGCTCTCCTTGACTGTTCACTCATTGGAACCCTCACGTGGGAAACCCAACAGCTTACTAAGATCAGCCACCGGCTTACGATGCAGCCTTGGTCCCTCTGGACCACAGCTTTTGTGTGCTGACGCGGAGGAAACACTTCCCAGAAGATTTCACCTGGGGGATGCTGGTCTCTTAGTAATCACAGATAATTTTCAACCTCACCTAAACAGCATCCGTTGGCCCAGTAAAGTAGAGGTTTTGTTACAGTGGTACTGGTCACTCGTTAATCAACAGCTGACTCTCTGGCCCCAGCTGACCAGAAGCCATAGATTCTAATTCAAGTTGGCCTTTCGGAGTCATAAATGTCATCCCATTCCCTCATTTCCATACCCAATATTTTGATAGCTTTTACTTAGAAATCTATTTTCCTACTTTGGTCATTTTTGGGTATCTATTTACAAGTTTATATAAACTTGTAAATAGATATCCAAAAATGACCAAATTTTATATATATATATATATATATATATATATATATATATATATGTATATTTCTATAATGGAGTGTCAAATGCTATGCAATTACTTCATGGATAAGCTTTGACCAGTTTTCACATACTGAGAACTAGTCTACCTTGTGTTGCTTGCTGATGGAAGATTTTGTTTTTTTAGTAGGATCTGCATGCTATTGTTTGAAGTCAGTGGAATTTGTTTTCCAGGAGTTAGTGTTTAGCAAAGCAAACAAAAGCTTGTGGAATTCTATGCTCTCTCTCCAGGAAAACTAATTTCTAACAAACATTTGCCGGGCTGGTCTAGGTGCCATGATCTTTTCTAATGTCATGGTCCCTGAGCGTCCATCCCTCCACACACTTGTTGGTCAAAAAGGAACATAGTTCTCCGTGAACAGCTTTGGCAGATTAAAAAAATTAAGACTCCTGATCTTTAAGGATTTGCTTAAATCTGTATAGGATGGGTCTTTGTTTCACTACCAAAAGATTGTACAAAAGTGCAATGTTTGTCATTTTACAGTACCTTGTAGAGCACTTGGTTTCTCCACAGAAACACCTGTGGTCAACTGGAACGAGAACATGTTTTATAAAGATAGGATTTTCTATACATACATATGAAAGGAAAGTATTACATTTTGTTGAGCAGGCGTCTACATTTGGTTACAGTATTGTCACAACACAAAAACAGTGAAATGCCTTTGAACACGTGGATAATCTTGTCTTGGAGAATGACTGCTCGTAACTTCTGAACATCTGAATCTCACTCAGTTTTCTGCACTGTGTTTTGAGGACTCCACAATGAGAACATTTAGGACGTCCTTCATAGGTCCCTCCTTGTTTCCTGTGGTGATAAAATACCTGGATAGCGATTTTCAGAGAGGAAGGTTTATTTGACTTACAGTCCCAGACTACAGTTCATCATTGTAGCCAGGGCAGCAGGAACTTGAGGTGGCCAGTCACGTCCAGTCAGGAGCAGAGAGAGAGCGGACGCATGCACGTTTCCCTTTGCTCTCTCTGTTTCATTTGGTCTAGGGACCAACCCATGAATAGAGCCACCTACATTCAGGAGGGTTCTTCCCACCTCAACCCAACTAATGAAATGTCTGACAGGCCTGGCCACTAGCCAGCTTAAAAAAGACTTTCTCATTGAGACTGTCTCCCTAGTAATTCTAAATTGTGTCTAGATGATAATTGAAATTAACCATCACAGATCCACTAACTTTATTTACCACTTAAGATGCAGTTAATTATTGTAAGTGATGAAGCAGAAAATTTCTGCTTTATAATTTGCCTTGTGGTAAAATTTTTAGAATGGTTTGAGTTGAGTGCAAGAGAACTCGCTTAAGATACTGATGCCAAACTGATTCTGATTTTATAAAATATTTCCTAAGAATGGAGGAGCCCCATTCCCTCACACAGTTAAAGCTGCACTTCTAAATATAGAAACTATCGGCCTTTTACCCCCTCAGGGTGGTCAAGGGGATGAATAAGTAAAAAGCAGCAGTCCTTCATACTCATCCAGAGAGTAAGGCTTGCATGCTTCCTGGGTGTTACTGAGTTCTACAAGGCTTTTTCGGTGCTAAGAGTTCAACTATATTCAACTTTCTTGGATTCCAGTCTGCAGAGAGATAAATGTTTAAATGCGTGGATTTGTGAGGGATAAATGCTAACCCCTCCCCGAAGCCTGCGGCTGTTACAAACCGAACAGACCCACAGACGGGCTCGCCGTGACTTCCCAGGGCTTTCCTCCTCAGCCTTAGTTTGGCTTTTCATGTGATCTGTGTCTTTAAGGTTCCTGGACTGCAAATATTCTGCGCAGTGCGATGTGGTAGCAGATGCTGCACAACACAGCAGTAGGAGATCCCGGAGGAGCACGGCAGGCTCCAGGCTAGATACTGTTCCCTTTGAACTTTAGTGGCTAGATATTTGTTTCTGTATTGTATATGGAAACTTCAGACAAAATCTAACGTATTTTTAACAGATGCTTTAGGAGGTTTCTGAATTGCTAATTTGTGATTGGCTTTCACAATAATTGCTACTGTTAATAGTTTTTGATCTATCATTTCACATCCATCTAAACTACTGAGAGATCCTTGAACATTAATATATTTTAATTTGGAAATCTAACTTAAATCATAAATATTTGAAATCAGTGTAGAAAACCATAAAGATGACCTTTGATCTTGTATGAACAACATCAGCAAAGACGCATGACCATTTCTAATTAGAGTTGTGAAAACTTAAACTTCATTATTGCCGATGTGTTGATCCATGACTCAAAATGGACAATTTTGGAGGAATTTTGTTCATGCAAGAACAGTCACATTTAAAAAAAAGACATCTTTAGGGCTAAATGTAAAGCTTCTTGCTAAAGTTTGAAAGTCCTGCTTTTTTCTTTCCTGGTTTTTTTTTTTTAAACAGTTATGATCAGCAAAGAATATTCTAAATTGAGCTGGGAATAGGAATAATCAAATGTAACAGGAAGGTCTCCTTTCAAAATAATGTCCTATCTGCTCTGCAGCTGTCGTTGTAAAGTATGTTCAAAGGTGTGTTGAGTTTCTATGGTTCTAAGTGGAAATAACAGTTTCCTGTTTCCTAGGCCTGATGGAAGGAATAAGAAACCCATGGTTTGCATTTTTGTTATCTAGTTCTATTGGGTGATTATTGAAGGATTACTATAATACCTCAAGAAGTAGATCAATAAAGATATTTAAACTCAGGACTAGTGAGATAGCTCAGTGGTTAAGAGACCTTACTGACAATCCAAGTTCAGTCCCAATGCCCATGCCAGTTCACTCACAACCCCTGACTCCAGCTCCAGGGCAATCTGACCTCTGTGTCCCCAAGCCCTTCAGACTCAGGTACATATACCCATGCTCAGATACATGCTTAAAAATAAGTTAAAAATATTTTTGTATTTTTACATATATAGAGAAAGTAGCAAGCCTTTTGAAAACGGAAACTTGGAATTGGTAAATTACTATGCAATACAATTTTTATACTATTTTGAGTTACTGGAACAGTGAGTAAGTAGCATTTAGCTGGGTCTCACCGTGTAGCCATAACTAGCCTGGAACTTGCTGAGTAAACCAGACTGGCCTTAAACTCACGAAGATCTGCCTGGTTCTGCCTTCCAAGTGCTAAGATTAAGGATGTATGCAGCCATGCCCAATAGCAGTTATGATTTTGATATTGTCTTTGAAATGTTTCATACATGATTGGGATTTTTATATCACAGACTAATAACAGAAAACAAAAGCCCACTGGAATGACAAGATTAATAACTTGTGTTTCCTAGCTCTCAGTGTTTGTGGAAGAGTTGTTGCTGAAGCGCCCTGTGAAGGAGAGTTCCTGAGTTAATGGAGACGCCTACTCTTGATGGAAGTCACTCAGGAGGACTCCTTTCATGTCTCTCACAGGAGAGAGGACCTTCCCCACAGTGTGCCAGTGAGAAGGACCTCAGCAGGTATCCTTGCTATTGGCAGAGCAAGTCTCATTTTCTAACTTCCGAATCAAATGTAGTAGTCATTCAAGAATATCCTTGTCACGGTTAGCCTCCACCCATGAAAACAAACCTACATAATGTGACGATGACAATACTTATTTAGCACTTTAGGGAGTTGCCAGTCTTTCCATTGTTTGTTTGTTTGCTTTGCGTTTTGGAACAAGGCCTCACTCTGCAGCCCAGGGTGTCACTAAACTCTCAGGCTTTTTGCCTCAGCCTGGGATTACAGGTGTGTGATATAAGTTTTTACTCTTAATGAAAGCAATTGAAAAGCCAACTCAAACTTTTTATAACTTGTAAAGTGGATATTATTGCCTGGCATATTGCTCTGTAACAATCATTGTATTTTGCTTCTTTTGAGTACCTTTGAGATGCCCTGATGTCTGTGGGTTGGCCCGGTACCGCATAATGCCCCGGGCATCTGCGGGATTCCCTGGAGCCTGGGGGAAGTCCTGGTGCCTATGGGATGTCCAGATGCCTGTGTGATGCCCTGGTACCTGTGAGGGGTCCTGGTCCTTGTGAGAGGCCCTGGTGCCTACAGGATGTTCTGGTACCTGTGGAAACTCAAGATGCTAATGGGAGGTCTTGGTGCTTGTGTGAGGCCAAGGTGACTGTTGGATGACTGGGTGTCTGTGTATGTCTGGGTGCCTCAGGGATGGCCAGGTGCCTGCAGGTGGCCCTGATGCCTGTGGCTGTTCAGGTGCTGGATGACCAGATGCAAATGGTTGCCTGTGGGGAGATTGGGTGCCTTCATGATGTTCAGGTATCTGCAGGGTTGCTGGGTGCCTTCGTGATACCTGGATGACTGGTGTACGTGGTAGGACCTGGAGCCTTCAGAAGATCCTGGTGCCTGCAGGTGTCTGGGTCCCTGAAGAATGTTCAGGTGCCTGCGGGACACAGTGATGCATGTGGGAAGTCCTGGTGACTGCCAGATGACCAGCTGCCTGTATGAGGTCTGGGTTCCTGAGGGATGAGTTGCCCATGGGTAACCCTGTTCCCTATAGGATGCTGGGGAGCCTTTGGGATGCCCCGGTGCTTGCAAGATATCAGAGAGCCTGCTCGGTGTCCCAATTTGGGCTGTGAGGCAAAACTTCAGGTGGAACTCTGTCATGCTTCATCTCAGGCTAGTATGGACCAAGGCAAAGTACACAGAGCAGCCTTCTGCTTCCAAAGACCATGGTGAAGCCTGTCATCCATGCTCCTGCCACACAAGCTTGACTTAATTTTATTTTTGTTTTTGTTTGTTTTGCTTTGTTTCAGTTTTGTTTTGTTTCCTTTTCTGTCTTTTTTGAGGGCACGGGGGTGGGATGGAGTGGGGGGTGGGAGGTGGGATGGGGGTGGGATGGTGGAGCTGGGAGGATTAGAAAGAGAGTGTTATCAAGATACATTGTATGGAACCCAAATTATTAATAAAAAGTATATAAAAAAAATCCTGTCCCAAATAGTAGTATTTAGTCCCAACATAGTCAAGTTGGTCTGTTTTGGGGGGAAACACATATTAGAAAGCTGACTCTGAAGACTTTGATATACCTGAAAAGCTTAGATTTGTGTTCCACTCAGCTTAGTCACACTGTGAAGGATGACATGTTTCATGGGGATAGTGGGAAATAAGGTCAAGAAAGACAAATCTGTAGAATTTGGAGAAGAGAGAAAATGAAGGAAAGGTACATGCATGTATTTCCGATGCGTTTTGTAGAAGGGAAAAGCACGGGCAGTTGTTAAACTCAGCACAATCAGACATTGCTAGTGGAGGTCTCGGTGTTTTCCGAACCTCAGCACTGTACAGATCCACTTTCTGTGCGCGGAGACCACAGAGGAAGCGTGCGTGTTGGGATGGAGCGCACTCTTCCAGCAGGAGTGGCCCTCACGCTGTGTCATCTTTAGAGCTGGAACACTTGGCCTGACCCCTGTTATATTTACATTAAAAAGTCCCCAGTCTGTGTGTCAGATGTAACTAACAGTTTTTCTGTTACTAGCCACAAGCAAGACATCTCGAGTGAGAAGACGGTGTTGGAGGCGACACTTAAGGAAGCTGAGTTGGCATCCTGCTCCGTAGAGCTACTGCTGCCGTTGTTCAAGAGCACTGTGGAAGGGATTAGTTCAGAAAATGTGAGTGTCGGACTTAGAACGGCTGATGAGGCAGAAGTGAGCACAGTGTTCAGAATGCCTTCACCAAGGACTCAGATCTTAGTGGGGAGGCCCACATATGGGTATGTGGTGCCTACGATGGGGTGGGGTAAGTAGTCTTTATTCCTGCCATTAGCTGCAGTTACTTTTGCAAAAGATGGTCTCAGACATACACCTGGTAAGAGACTGAGCTGGAAACTTCATGTTGATGTTTGACTCACCTGAACTAGGATGAGATTTTATGAAGAGTGGATTTAAAACTAAAACCGTGGACTGGAGAGCTGGCTAAGTGGCCTGGCTGCTCTTCCAGAGACCTGGTTCTACTCCCAGCACCCACGTGGTGGCTCACAGCCACCTCTAACTCCAGTTGCAGACCTGATGCCCTCTTCTGGCTTCCGTGGGCACCAGGCATATGCGGCGCACAGACAAGCATACAGGCATAAACACTCGTTCACATAAAAGAAAAATAATCAAATCTTTAAAAATAAAACCCTCTGAAAGATTCTCTCTCTCTCTCTTATCATTTATAATAGAAGATTTCACGATTTCAACCAAACTTCTCTTTGGGACAAGAACAGAGTGTGCTCTGCAATAGTAGAACAAATACTATGCTGCTCGTGGAGTTCTAGCACTTATGTTTGTTTTGTTTTAATTTAACATACCATGGAGTACATTCTGTCAATTATTGCTGGGGCTTAACAATACTCTATGCAACATAACGGTTTTGATATGAGGAAGCAGTTCCTCGTTGATAATATTGTTCTAAGGTGTTTTCCTTAACGTCGTCTTAAAATGTTTATGTGCTTCTTTTATCTTGTCAGGCTAATCTTTGTGCGTCCAATTTGAAGAAGATTTTTGAACAGAAGGAAATGTTATCAAAAGAATTAGACACCTTTAACCGCGTGAAATTAGCCTTAGAAAATCTTAAACAGACAGACTGCGAACAAGTAAGGCACCTGCATTGTGCTCCTTCAGTAACGATTCCTCTCCCATTCCATACCACACCTGTGCTGTGTGCTCCTGGGGTAGCGATGCCTCTCCCATAAGGCACCTGTGCTGTGTGCTCCTGGGGTAATGATGCCTCTCCCATAAGGCACCTGTGCTGTGTGCTCCTGGGGTAGTGATGCCTCTCCCATGAGGTACCTGTGCTGTGTGCTCCTGGGGTAGTGATGCCTCTCCCATGAGGTACCTGTGCTGTGTGCTCCTGTAGTAGCGATGCCTTTCCCATAAGGCACCTGTGCTGTGTGCTCTTGGGGTAGCGATGCCTCTCCCATGAGGTACCTGTGCTGTGTGCTCCTGTGGTAGCGATGCCTCCCACTTTGAGGATATGTTATTTCTCTGTGAATCTTAAAAGAGTGTATTGAAATAGAAGTAATTATTTGAATTTTTGTTTGCGATATACTATTAAATTTCTGCCTGGCCATAGTGAAATCTGAAGTTCTTGTGGCTTAAACTCTCATGTGTGTCCTGTGTACACACTTGTCTCCCCATCAATAAAAGGCCCTATACGTGGTATGTTTTGTTTCACCCTCCTATGAAATAGCACGTCAGCACTTGCGGCTCCTGTTTACAGCTTAGTTCCCACTGGTAACCCTTTCTTACCGCCCGCCCCCGGCTACTCTCTGGCTGGATGGTGACCACCTTTTTACTCTCAATTTCTATAAAACGTCAACTTTTATATTGTGCACGTGAGAGACATGGCCTTGTCCTTCTGTGCTTGCTTTTTTACTTAACATGATTTTCACTTGTTTCCACAGTAAACCAACTGACAGGTCGCCTTTTAGTGGCTGAACAGTCTTCCATGGGTATATATACCTATATTTGTTATCACACTCATGGACTGATAGACACATAAGCAGTCTGGGCCAGTTTATATTCCCACCAGCAGCGTGTAAGAGCTCCCTTTCCTCCATGACCTTGCACGTACTTCGTTATTTCTCATCTTTTCATTACCTTTTGATACTCAGTATGGTTTTAGTTCGTTCTGTCTTGTTCAGCGATGCCAACACTTCCTTGTACCTATTGACCATCTGTTTGTTTGAGGAATGTCTATTTAGATCTATTGATGACTTAAAAAAATAGTATCTTATTCAGTTTATTTTTTAATTTTTGTTCCATTAGCATTTATTAATTGTATTAAATATGGGTTAATATGTATTAAATATGTCAGTGTGAATGTATGAGTGTGTGTGTGAGTGTGTGAGAATGTCAGTGTGAGTGTGTGAGTGTGTGTGTGAGTGTGTGAGAATGTCAGTGTGAGTGTGTGTGAGAATGTCAGTGTGAGTGTATGAGTGTGTGTGTGAGTGTGTGTGAGAATGTCAGTGTGAGTGTGTGTGAGAATGTCAGTGTGTGTGTGTGTGTGAATGTCAGTGTGAGTGTGTGAGAATGTCAGTGTGAGTGTGTGTGAGAATGTCAGTGTGAGTGTATGAGTGTGTGTGTGAGTGTGTGAGAATGTCAGTGTGAGTGTGTGTGAGAATGTCAGTGTGAGTGTATGTGAGAATGTCAGTGTGTGTGTGTGTGTGTGAGAATGTCAGTGTGAGTGTGAGAATGTCAGTGTGAGTGTGTGAGTGTGTGTGGGTGTGTGTTGTGCAATTTTTGTATATCATTGGCCTGTACTTTCTGAGGCATTCTTTTTAGATTCATTTAGCAAAGGTACTGATCATAAATTATTTGCAAAATGATTTTAAACACTGCAGGGAGCAATCTTAATTAGCAGAATCTACATTGTGTGTAGTAGCTGGTCCACGTTGGTCTTTTAAGTGATGCCTGTGAGGTTTTTTTCTTTCCATCCAAAGAGCAGACACATGCACACAGGCCTACACACACCATTTCAGAGGTGCCTGCATTTCAGATTCCACAAAGTCCGTCTCTGGGCTCTGACTATCCACAGAATTCCAGTTAAGTTTCCTGACTATTAGTTTCCAGAAATAGTTGATAATCTAAAGGCTAGGGATGTTGTAGGGCGGTGGCCGACCGCTTAACTAGCACACACCAAGCCCCGGGCTCAATCCTCGGTGAGAGGAGGGGAGGGACTGAGTATATTTATACAGTGGAATTACTTAGGTCACTGCAATGGGGGAGGAGGGAATTTTTTTTTTTTTTGACAAGATACACAAAGCACAGGAAATAAAAGCAAAATATACAAGAAATGTGATTACATCAAACTGAAAAGCTTCTAAATAAAATAAGATAACAGCATAGAGGTAATTGCAGAATAGGAGAGAATATTGCAAGCTGTGCCTCTTGCAGTGAGTTGATAAGAGTAGAAAACAAACTCTCAGCCTTGACGATCACGTCTAAACGGAGAGATGGGGTTTTAAACCCTGCCATTTGTCTTTCCTGCACAGACAGAGGACAGCTCACCCAGCTTGTGGAAGGACCTCAGTGACCGTGAGAGCGAGAGCGGAGTAAGTTTTTCCCACTTGACAGTCATTCCTTCCGACGCCCTTTGCTTCTTTGTATGCTGCTTGGTTTTAGCCAATATTATCCCAGCCGTGAATTCTCTAATTCTTACTTTGCATTTCCTGAAGGATCTTAAAAAGAAGATACTTGAAAAGGAGACCTATATCCAGGAACTTTCACGTCAGTTTCAGAATGAGCAGGTAAACACCCTTTGAGCTTTTGACCTTAACTTACCATATTTGGTTAGCATTGACCCTTTCCCTTCCGCCCACTCTGTTCTTAGATTTGTATCCTCAGTTAGAGCACAGTAAAGGCTTTCGACAGTTTAGATCAGTATTAATTCTTATGCGTCCAATGGAACATCTTAACTTCTAAGTTGTTTTTTTTTTTTTTTTTTTTTTTAATTTTATGCTGTGTAGGCCACTTGGCAGAAGTCACCACAATTCTATACTCCTGGGCTGGATGAGGGATCAGTCAGAAGACCAGGACCTGAGTTTAGTCCCCAGAACCCTTGTGATTCTGGTTCTGGAAAGGCAGAGATGGGAGGGTCCCTGGGGCTCGCTGGGCAGTTGTCTATCCTAATTGGTGCGCTCTAGGCCAATGAGAGGCCCTGTCTCAGAGAAAGTGCCTGGTGGTCCTGAGGATGATGCCTAGGGTCCTGTGATCTTCACACACACACCATATATGTGCATGTGTGTGTGTGTGTGCGTCCCCCACACCCGTTCACAGTTGAAAACACATGCATATATGCACACGCACATTGAAGAACTTTACATTTGTATTTTTACTTTTTGGCAAAATTAAATAATTTTGATATTTGGAGGGACTTTATTGACATAAAGTTTTACTTGGGAGGAGAGGTGGGAAGATTGACAGGAGATAGTTAGAGAGCACGACCACGTGGGAGTTTCACCTGTAGTTGACATGAAGTCAGTGCATTTGTGGGGCCGCAGTGTGAGATTAGGGGTCTCCAGCTCACCATCTGCTCAGGTTGAGTTTGCCTTGGGGCTCTAACACAGATAAGGGGGACACAGGCCAGTAACTGGCTGTTACAGCTTTTCTTTTCCTTTACAGGAAAATACTTTGAAAGCAAGCCGCTTTTCTCAGTCAGTCAAAGTGGTACATGATCGTCTGCAGCTCCAGATTCAGAAGAGGGAAGCTGAGAACGATAAGCTGAAAGAATACGTAAAGGTTGTAAATCTCCATTTTATAGTTTAAGTAGTGAAAGAGGGGAAACTAACTGCCCAGCTTCCGTCACCGTGGAAGGCAGCGGCGATAGACGAATGCAGTTTTGGTGTTGCCATGGCAAGTGCACTGGATGTAAATCTTAATCCTCAGGTCCGGCTGTCTTAACTGATATGTCCAAATCCCGGTATGAAAATGTTTCTGTCTTATATTTCATTCGAGGAAGAGCATATGGGGATTGAGTTATTTTTAGGCCTTTCTCATGGTACAGTTAATGTATGTTTATTGTGCACATTTTTATAAATTATGGAAACAAAAGTTAAAAATAGCTTAAGGACGCCAAAACTGTTAACACTTTGGTGTGTGTCCTCCCGGTCGTTGTCCCGTATCCGTGTAGCCTTTCATGCATGTGCTCACGTGCATCGAACAGGCACTCGGGTGAGTCGTTTCTTTTGTCAGCAATTGTAATTTTGAAATGAGCTTAGTTTTCGTGTTGAGGTCACTGAGAAGGTCTTGCGTTGGTGCAGTTAGGGACAATGTTTGGCCTAAGTGTGTACTCCAAATCAGCCATTTGAGGTCAGAGCCTGTTACAGTCTCATTGGATCCACTGTCTTATTTTTTGCCAAAGGAAAAGAAACAGTGTTCCCACCTCCAGAGACCTCTACAGACTGAGGCTGAGGGTGTCTATGGGGAGCTCAGTCTGTCTCTATTGTCCTGCATCATGGCAGACGTCTGCAACCACAGCACATGATTCAGGAGCTCTGCTTGTCCTTCAGTGTGAAAGCTCTTGCCTTTCATGGGACATTAGGCAGGGTTATGGAGGATGCAGTTTGTTCAGCTGCTCTTGTCTCTGACAGTGTCCCATGTTTGTCCGGTGTGTTCTGACACCTCTCCACCCGCCTTCTCTTACCTCCTCATCCCTCCTTACCCCCACTCACCCCCACTGCTCCCGTTCCTAGGTACGTGGCTTTTGGTCTTGTGCTAGTTTAACCGTGGCCATCTGTGTGACTGCTGGGTCGGAACTGTCCATTGGAGCCTGATGGGGCCAGCAGTGGTTGCCAGCTGAAGGCACCGATCTCCCCCTCCCTGACTCTCAGTAGCACAGACCTCTTCGTTCTCCCTGTTCCCTTGAGCGCCTTCCCTGTAGCTCCATGGATGCTCTTTGCTTTCTGCATGGTGAGGTCGCACACGGTGGGTAGTCTGCTCTGCCACTGCTGTCCAGGCACCCACAGGCAGGTAGTGTGATCCCGCCTCTCAGCCTCCCGCCTCTTACACGACCTCATCATGGCCTCCAATAGCAGCTGCAGTTGAAAATGTTTTTTAAATTTAAATAAAATGGGTTATTTTCAAAGGTAAATTTTAACAGCTCTTTTTTGTTGTTGTTGTTTGTTTGTTGACTGATTTTAAATATGCTTGATCATCTGAACAAAAGGCTAAAATCCAGAGCTTTGCCATGGTGTGCCCATTCTGACATTGGGTTCGGATCCTTCAGCACAGCTGCCGCTAAGGACCAGTCCACAGACGCGGCTTTAGGCCCTTGCCTCCTGCTTTCCTCTCATACACACAGTTACATCTTGTATTTATTTGTATACATTAATATATTATGTAAAATAAATACATACATTTTATAATTTAAAGCAGTAAATACTAAGGAGAGATTAGAATGTAGTTATTTGATTTGGGGTTTAACAAGTTTATTTTTCAAATGTAAAAACAATTTAATCTGAAACATAAATCTCGAGGGTTTTTATTGTTATGCATTGGGCCTTTTAAAAATTTACATTTTAAATCTTTAGAGCTATCAAAAAGATGACGAGCTAATTTTTTTCTTTCAAAAATTTTGTAATATGTCTTTTGGAGTTAGAGTGCTTTCAGAGGAGATAGCAAATAATGATCTGTATAGCCGGATATATAGCCTACTGTCTCTGTATACACATATACCTACAATGGGATTTATGTGAGGTCCACTGCATAACCTGTTACGTTTCCTATGCATAATATGCACACACACTACTCTCAGATGTGTCCATTCATTTGGCAATTTCAGACTTTCCCTGGCTGCTGAAATGTAGGGTTTGAGAATTTCATAGAGGTATACAATGCATTTCTATTGTATCCACCCTCAGCAGCCTCCATCCTCCAACGTGTACCCCTCCTAACTTCACGGTCTCTTTTTTTAAACTTCCTAACAAGTTTTTAAGCCATGTACTCTATTCATAGTGTGGTGGTGACACCTTGTGGCCATCTGGAGGAATGACAGATGTATTTCTTGTCCTTTCTCATACATAGCCTTGACCTTCTAGTTGGTCTCTGTGAGACATTTTTTGGTCTGTTTGTTGAAGATAAACTTGTAAAGGCAGCTGAAGAGTGAGTTGCAGCTTTAATAGTTTACCTAACCATTCTGGAACCCCAAAGACGGACTTCTTAATTGTAATATTAGTGAAGTGAAGGGAAACGTAGCTTTTACTGGTGGCAGGGTTGAGTAGAAAGGCCTGTCTTCTACTGCGAGTCCTCAGTTTCTCAGTTGGAATGGCTGTCCCAGGAATGGGAGCATTAAGCACAGATTCCGAAATTTCGGATTCCTTCATAGGCTCGTAATTTTCAAACTATAGAAGTATAGCAGTCTTTAGTCGTGATCCCTTACTTATTTAATGCTCGTTAATACTTACATACAACACTAAGCCCTCATATGCTTGATATAATTTGAAAGAAAAATGTAACAGTTGCCACACTAAACCATATCTCTCCTGTGTTACTAAGAGCGTGTCCAGGAGCCGGTCCTTCCGGTTAGCATCATCCCGTTCAGTGGCCGCAGCCTGCCGTAGTCATCGACTTGCTCCATCAGGTCCTGTGGACCTGCTGGGCAGTGGTTTATCTAAGCTCTTGGCTTTGGAGTTGATCATCTCCTAAGTGTGCCACCGTTGGGTAAAGCAGTACTTGGGCTTTCCTGGCTGTAGCTTTCTGTGTCAGCATGTGCCTTCTGATCGTAAAGCTGAGCGTGGTCGCCGGGATCCGCTTACCTCCATGCCCTGTGCATCTTGGTAACCCTAGGGGCACTCACGTATTTGGGAGATACCAGTTCCTTTTGCACTTTGCCCGCCTATGATTAAGATCGTATTTCCAAGTTGTTATGTTTTTTCAACTGTTTTAAGCTAAATGATGTCTTATCATAAGAGCTTTAAGGAAATTGGTATTTCTGCCACAACCGCAAATGTTAGTCTCTTTAGTCATAGTACCATTAGTTTAATGTAGACTGAAATATTTTGAGTTTTCATTTTTTGACTTGTTACAAGAAGCTTTGGTTACCACCTCTTGTTACTGTTTAACTTTTTAAGCTAACCATGGTGAATTGTTTTGATAAAATGTGTGTAGAAGATGATAAATGTGTTTTTTTTGCAATATTTACATAAACACTGATGCTCTGATATAATTTAATTACCTTTATTATTTTCTAGAGCTTGGAAACCCAAATAGCCAAGTGGAACTTGCAGGTGAAGCTGAACAAGCAGGAGGCCGTAGCCGTCAAAGAAGCAAGCAGGCAAAAGGCTGCAGCCCTGAGAAAAGCATCGAAGATTTACAAACAGAGGCTGAAGCACTTCACAGGGGATATTGAACAGCTCACATCCCAAGTTAGAGAGCATGTGAGTGTGCACAGTCTCCTGTAAGACGCTCGTGGACTGAGACACCATTGTTAGAAACATAGCGTAGCTAGACGGCACAGTTAGGGAGCTTGCTAGTTAGAGAGCAGAGTTAGTTAGACAGCATAGTTAGAATAGTTAGTTAGACAGCATAGTTAGAGAGCATAGTTAGAGAGCATAGCTAGTTAAACAGCATAGTTAGATAGCTTAGTTAGCTAGAGTGTATAATCAAATAGCATAGTTAGACAACATAGTTAGCATAGCTAGTTGGATAGCGAAGTTCTTTGGCTAGCATAGTTAGCATAGTTAGATAGCATAGTTAGTTAGACAGCATAGTTAGGCAACATAATTAGTTATATTATATAGTTAGATAGTATAGTTAGATAGCATAGTTAGATAATAGTTAGATACCACGGTTAGCTAGCATGGTTAGATAGCATGGTTAGTTAGCATGGTTAGATAGCATAGTTAAATAAAAAAGTTACTTAGACAGTGTAGTTAGACAGCGTAGTTAGGCAGCAAGGTAAGATTGCATAGTTAGACAATTTAGTTGGATAGCCTAATTATTTGGATAACATAGTTAGCATAGTTAGTTAGATAGCATAGTTAGATAGCAAGGTTAGTTAGCATAGTTACCATAACGTTGTGGAGCTTTAGATAATGGTGTAATTCTTTTCATGTTACTATTAATGTTATAAGAATTTGCTTATCTTTTTTTACTTTAGACTTTTATTTTGAAAGATTATGTATTATAAGATGCAAAATTTGAATCTATGCACTTTGGGGGCTTAACTGAAAGGGAAGTATATGCCCATGCCCCCTCCGCAACACAGACACCACCAAAAGCTTCATGGTAGCTAAGGGCGGGGCTTCCTCCATCTTGCCCACTGGGAAGTTACAGTGCATATTAACATATTAAAGGCCCTGAGAAGGCTTTCAGAATGCAGTAATGGGGGCATGGAAGTAAGAATTTCCCACACTTAACCACAGAACTCTGCTCCTACCCACAAAGCAGCTCTTGGAAATGGTTCTGAGAAATATCAGTTTGGGAAATGCTGATTTATGTTATTAGGCCATATGACTTTACTCAGTAATTCACTTCATTTAACCTCTGTAATGCATTTGAAGCCATATGCTGACGTAAACAAGCATGTGAAAGATATCTCTGAATATAATACAGAGCGAGGAAATGGACTGAGTGCTTTGTTCTTCTCGACAAATCATTATTGTTATTCAGCTGCCAACCAATAAAATATTCATTGTTTCTGTGTCTCACCAGCATCCCACCTCTTAAGAACGTATGCTAAGGCTTATAGATTTATTAGTGGCTTTTGGAAGTGAAAACAGACTTGTACAAACAAAACAAGTTAATATTTTATAAGCTCCAATGTTACCATTTTAAGTGCCTACTATTGAACTTACATTCAGCTGCGTATAATTAGATACTAGGATTGAAGGCTGGGCTCCACGTCTGCAAGGCTGGACAAGATGACCGGAGCAGTGGACACTCACCAGGCACTGATGCTCCTGAGGTTTCCCACTGAGTTAGCAGCGCCCGAGTCCCAGGCCAGTGTGGAAAGGCTCCTGCGCTGGCTAGCCTCTGTGACTTCGCAGAAGGCACTTGACCTCTCTGCCTTGCACTTTTGTGAGCTAAGGGACAAGAACACTGCTTACCTGAGACTGTCAGAGCGTGCACGAGGAAACAGACGGGGCTGCTCCGTGCTGTCCGTCCCCTCTGTGCCCTCAGTATGCGGAGCTGGCTGCCCTGCTGCTGCCTGGGGCTCGTGCCCCCTCGCTGGCTGCCACTGGCTCTTCTTTCCTCTGAGCCAGTTGCCTTTCCAACTGCTTCTCTCCAGAGAGGCTCTTCCCTGTCTACTCGTTAAGTAGCAGGCCTTTAGCAGTTAATCGATTCATGTCTTAGTTGTTATGGAATTTATTTCATCATTTCATTCCTCCTCCTCCTCAAGTGTATCGTAAGCTGGAAGCACAGACAAGTTCACCAATGAGACATTTTAGTGAATTCTTGTTTGGCTTATCATGCGGGCACATACTACACAATGCAGAGAGGTCAAGGAGGGTGGGATGTGGAGGGCACGTGAGGCCTGTGGTGATGAGGAGGCTGAGTCAGACCAGCTCAGAAGCAGTCCCAGTGCCAGGCAAGGCGACGGCCTCTTGCTTTTCGTAAGGGCAGGTGCGAGGAGAAATGAGGACTTGACACCTCTAACGTGTACATTGCTTCCGTAGGCTTTACCTAACTCCTCAGTAGCTTTCATGTTTATACATATTACCATATGAACTGACTTTACAGTGTATGTTGTACCCATCTCTCACTTCATGATTTATATTAAAATTTATTGAACATAAAATATGAAGTGCGAGTAGTCTTCAATTTAACAAAAACATTCCTGTGAACAATGTAGACGATATCTTGTCATCAAGATAACCAATGAATTCGTTTTTGTGGATGAATGAATGATAGAAGATCAGAGGAACATAGTTTGTTTACTGCTGTCCTCTGATACTCCTGGGCCCTCTGACTCTTCTGCTAACTAGTGAGTTTGTCTTTGTGTAGAACATGGACAAAACCACATTCTAGAGCTCCACGGGGATCTGCAGAGAGCCATTGACATTACCAAGTGGCTAGAGCTCTGGGGATCTGCGGAGAGCCACTGACATTTACCGAGTGTGCACTGTGTTCCTGGCACCATTCAAAATCCGAGGAACAGCGATGAACAAGTCAGACAAAAACCCTCCTCTGTGGACCTCACATTCAGACTGGCTCAGCTGCTGCCACTTCCCTCTGCCGGCAGTAGCAGTGTTGGCAGGCTGGCAGGTGACCTCTAGAAAGACAAGTGAGGGTGCTTCCCAAGATGCTGTGGGGCTACGGGATTGCAAGTAGTTTCTATACATCGTGGGAAGTTTCTTATGCGTATGCTATTGTTAGCTCTTCTGCATGAAGAATGGGAAACGAAGATGCACTCATAAATAAAATAGGAATTATTTTTATTAATTTGCAGTATAACTTAAAGCTAGTCACATCAACACTACAGTGGTAAGTTGGAACTGTACCCTGTGCATGTAAAGTACAGTCATATAGGCCTTTTATGAAAGCTCACTTTAATCCTTCCTGTGTTGAAAGCTTCACACCAAGCTATTCTGCAGGAAAAGCTTTACTGGAAGAGTGTTTCCCTATTTACAGTATATGTGTGTCTGAGACCCTTAAAAAATATTTTTAAGTTACAAGATGAATGCTTTTTTGTATTTTTTAGGAAGCCAAGTTGTCTGAAACAGTTTCAGCTTCCAACGCCTGGAAAAGTCATTACGAGAAAATCGTAATAGAAAAAACCGAACTGGAAGTCCAGATCGAAACAATGAAAACGTAAGCAGGAAATTGGACTATCACTGTTTGACGAGAAGCAACGCAGCTCCAGAGCTGCGTGTTTCGGTCCTTCTAGACTCCGTGTGGTGAGAGCGCTGCCCACAGTGCCTAAGCTTTTCCTCCTCTAGTACAAACGGCAGGAAGAGTGATAGCTCCTGAGACGTGCGCTGCTCTTCCCACTTTTAAATGTGAAACTCACGGATGAAGACTTTGTGCTTGAGTATGTGTCATCCGTTGTTTCTTAGAAATATAGATGCTTTGTCCTAAGTGGAAATGATGTTTCTCAAACAAGGATATGAAAGCAGCAAGGTTTACAGCGGAAGTGCTTTAAAAGTCCTAAAATTTATCCCTCAATTCAAGTGACTAAAGCTCGTAGCAGAAAATGAATGAGAAAATTTACATGCATTTTGTTTTTGACACTGCTGACAATGGAGCAATAACAGACCCTAATTTTTGCTTTAATTTTGTTTATGTGCTCTTAAATGCTTTACCATGAAGAACTAACATGTAATTTGCTTCTAAAGATGAGGTGTCACTGCCTCGCTCAATCCTTCCTTTAAACTCGTCTCTGTGTGTGTATATGTGTGTGTGTGTGTGTATGTGTGTGTGCATGTGGGTATGTGTGTGTGTGCATGTGTGTGTATATGTGTATTGGTGTGTGTATGCGTGTGTATGTATGTGTATGTATGTGTGTGTATGTGAGTATGTGTGTGTGCATGTGTGTGTATATGTGTATCGGTGTGTGTATGTGTGTCTGTGTATGTGTGTGTATATGTGTGTGTATATGTGTGTCTATGTGTATGTGTGTGAATGTGTGTATATGTGTGTATGTATATGTATGTGTCTGTATATGTGTGTCTATGTGTGTGTGTGTGTAGTGTGTGTATATGTGTGTCTATGTGTGTATGTGTGTGTATGTGTGTGTGTGTATGTGTATGTATGTGTGTGTATATGTGTGTCTATGTATGTGTGTGTATGTGTATGTATGTGTGTGTATATGTGTGTGTCTATGTGTGTATGTCTGTATGTCTGTATATGTGTGTATGTGTGCATGTGTGTATATGTGTGTATGTGTGCATGTGTGTGCACATGTGTTGGCATGTGTATGTGTGAATGTATGTGAATAAAAAGGACAAGCAGACACATGTGCTGTGGGTGGTAGGCTAGACAGTGCCATTAGTAGATGAGTATTTCTCATCCTGTTAGCTTTGAGCTGGGTTATCTCTCCTCTTCCCTTTTTTGCTACCTTCTGTATCTTTTCAATTGAAACCACTGTACCCTACAAGTATAATTTAAAAAACACATATAATCTGTTATTTGAATGAAATTTTCCATACTTTCATTTATTTTATAAAGGCAAATTGCTAATCTTTTGGAAGACTTGAAGAAAATGGAAACTCATGGAAAAAAATCATGTGAAGAAATTCTTAGAAAACTTCACTCACTTGAAGATGAAAATGAAGCCTTAAAAATTGAGAATGTGAAGTTAAAGGTAGTGTGTGTGCATGCATGTGTGTGTGCGCACGTGTGTGCATGTGTACTTAGCAGTAGCTTGGAGTAAAGACAAGATTGTTTAATGCTCATGTACCATTTTGTCTTTCATGTTTCCCATGATATTTTATTATTAACATAGATAATTTCTATATCTGTAAAGAGTATCTGTATATAGTGTGTACCCAAACATATGTGTGTGTTCATCTATGTAAGTTTTAAGGTTTTTAGTTACATATAAAAAAATAAGCTTAAATTGCATTTAGCGGGACAAAGACAGGCTCATGAGGTTGAACAACTCTCTCTTTGTCTCAACTTTAATACACTTTATTTACTCTCTAATTTTAGCAGTGAATCATCCAAAATTGCATTAACTTTAATGCACAAAACTATTTGTAGGTGTCATGGTTACCATATGATATAACCTCAGGCTGGGTCTGTTTAAAACCAGAAAGTATGTTCTTGGCAGCTTTATAACCAGAAAGAATTTTCCAACTGAGTCAAGTCCAAGGAGTGACTGGTTTATATGTGTCCCGGAGAAGAGATTGGGGAGGAAGAGTTTAGACTTTCTGAGAAAAAAGAAATCCAGGCTGAGTTCTTAGACTTCAGACGAGCTGAAGTCTAGGCTGGCCGGGCAGGACTGACTGAACATGAGGACACCGCTCTCAGCCCTGCAGTACAGAAATGCAGAAAAGAAGCATTTGAACCATGAAAGAAATAATCACAGAATTCTCTCAGATTCGTTTCTGGAGACAGAAATAAAAGTTTAGAAAGAGTAGAAAAGATTTGGATATAACTCCACCCCCCAACCCCCCGAGGAAACTTCAACAGTTATGAAATGAAAAATCTGGAGTCCCATTATTTTTCAAAAAATCCTTTTCTTTGGCAATAAAATTAAATCTTACATATATTTTTCTCATCAATAAATGCCTTAAAAGTCCACTTCAATCTTTCGTAATGTGAACATAGTTTTAAACATCCAATAATCATAATTATTTCAAGCAAAGGAAATGAGTGTGTTTCTAATGCAAAGAAGAGAAAATGGTTCATTCCTTCAAAGATGAAGAAGTTCTGTTTCATATTTGTGTTCCTGGAAACCTGTTTCCACTCTTTTTCTTCTCCAGGAGCTCCTCTGCTTCCCGGGCCAGCCTCAATGCGCTGGCCTCCAGGTGTCCTCCTGGAGTGTCGTGGCTGCCGCTCCTTCTCTCTAGTTTAGTATCCCTCATTTTGTTGGAATATATCTTCAAAAAATTTTTAACCTTAAAAAAAAAAAAAAGAAAGAAAGTAGGGAGAAGTGCCTATAAAAGGGCTTTACATGTCTGAAAACATCTTTTTTCTGCCTTCACTTGCCTGACTTCAAGTGGATATAGCAGGGAGGGTGATTTTTGCTTCAGTGTCTTTTGCAATTACAGTTGTTAACAGAAAAACGTCTGCTAGTCTGAGTCTTATTCTGTGGAATGCTACTTCAAATCAATGTTGAATTTCCAAAATAGTCCTCTATCTTTGCTGTGTTGAGATTTCATACACAATTTGTATAGGTATGTTGTCTTGTTTGTTGTTTCTTTGGGAATGTTTTCTCTCCTCTCCCTTTCCATTTTCTTGAGTCCAGGGTGCACTGCTGTTCTACTAATTAGTTATTGACTGGATTGATACATTGTTCCTCAGTCTCTTTTTTGTTCAGCTTTTGGGGATGCATTTTTATTTTCTATATACAGCCTAGGACCACCTGCCTGGGGAATGGCTTACCCCGTCAGAGGTGTGCCTCAGGAAATTGACACAATGCCTATGGTTTTGCTGCTACCGGTGTAATAACATCTTCTGTCTCTGACCTGGTCTGTGCCAGTTCTGCTAGCATGTGAAACGGTGGTAGGCTGACTACACACACAAGGAGGTCTCCCTCCAAGTCTTAGTGTCTCAGTAGAGTTTGTGCTGCTCTGAAATCACATACAGTTTTGTCTGGGTCTTCTTTCCTACTTTTATAATTTTAAAGATTTAATTCATCTGATGCTGCTTCAGCAGCAGGCCACAGCAGGTGGCTAGCCTTTTTCCCTAGAAGTTGCAGTTTATTCAAGGTTTATTTATGGTCCATGTTTCCCCTAATGGTTTAAAACCCAATGTTGACCATATAGTACACTTTGTGTATTTCGCTTTCCTTTTCTGCTGTCTTCTGTGTTCTTAGTATCTTGACAACTTAGTTCTTTGTGTTTCAGTATCTAGTAAGCACAGATATTGTCCACTTAGTATCATTTATGAATTATGTTGTCTTTTCTGTCTAGTCTCCCATATGAAGTGCTTTTATTTCTGTTTTTGAGACTGGTTTTATTAAGTAGCCCTGGCTGGCCCAGACCTTGCAGTAATTCCCCTGCCTCTGCCTCATAACTACGGGGATTATAGTCATGTACCACCTTGCCCAGCTGCCAAATGGGTTTTGAATGAATTTTCATATCTCTTCCAGTTGTTGTGCTTCTGGTTGAGATTGAAAAGTGTTAAATGAATGAATATGACATGTCAACATTATTGATGCTTCTTATTTCGAACACAGCTTATTTTCAGCTCTCTTTTTATTTGTCAGTAAATTAAAAAAAAAAATCTGTCCTTTGTACTGATTCAGTTTGTTCATGAGTGCTAGTCATTAACTTTAGATGGCAATTATGTGTCATCAAAATGATTATTTCCTTGTTATTGATGAATGAGGTATGCTTTAGTAATTCTTCAACATGGATTATAATGTTCTGGTGGCTGAAAAACTCATATCAATCACGTATTTCTTCCTAGAGCACGCTTGATGCTTTGAAGGATGAAGTTGTTTCTGTTGAAAATGAACTCACAGAATTGCAAGAAATAGAGAAACGGCAGAAAACCCTCATCGAAGTTTATAAAACTCAGGTGACCTGCATTTATTATAATGTTTGTTAAAATCTGGAGATGACTTAAACACTGTGACTCAGGTTGACAGGACTGAAGAGGTGGGCAAATATTCGTGACATAACACAGTGTCCCAAATATTTCCTTAAGGCCCCACATGCCTTCAAAAAGTAGTCTTGCTAATGCCTGGTGCTAGCGCTACTTATGAATATTAGATATTCCTGATACGTACACACAGAGATACACAAGGGAACATATGGTGGTTTATCTAAAATAGAATGTGTGTTCAGTGATAAGCTGTAGTCAAGCGTTCAGTTTGGGAAATGCAGTATTGAAGGAAAGCTTTGTGGATGAGACTAGACTAGTACACAGATTCTTGCATGATGGGAAACAAACTGGCCATTAAAGAATGAGTCGGAATCGGAAGAGCAAATTAAAGAAGAGTGACAGACTGGGAGTGTGGTCCTCTCGAAGACCGATTTCTTGGCATGTATGTGGCTGTGGGTTCAGTCCCCCAGCATTTCAGGAAGGAAAGGAAGAGCGAGGAAGGAGGGCGGGGAAGGAAGAAAAGAAGGAAGGAAATGCAGAAGATGCTGCATCTAGAGGGGATGAGTGGCAAAGTCCAGCCGAGATGCCCAGCTGGATCTTCAGGCAGGGAGGTGAGATGGAGCCGGGGACTGAGCACCTTGTCCGTGCCCCACTTGCTTCTCTGGATGAAAGGCCTCAGCAAGAGTTTCATCTGACGACACCAGATACCCAGTGGCCGGGCAGACACAGTTCACCCGTGTCCTCTGGATGGGTTTTGATTTGCTGGGGAAAATTATTTAAATGAGAGCTAGTTCTTCCCTCCTTTTATTGAAAATAGATTTTTTTCTTACATAATATATCCTGATTATGTTTTCTCCTCTACTCTTCCCCATTCTTCCCCTTTCCCCTCCCATCCAGATCCACTCCCTTTCTGTCTCTCATTAGAAAACAAATAAGCTTCTTAAAGATAATAATGAAATAAAATAAAATAAAATATAATAAAGCAAAAATATAACAAAACAATAACCACTACATCAGAATTGGACAAAACAATCAAACAGAAGGAAAAGAGCACAAGAGAAGGTCTAAGAACCAGAGACCCACTCAATTAGATGTAACCCAATCCTGGAACTAGAAGCTTTGGTGCCAAGAGATGGCTGGTTGGGGCTTTGTCTACTCCATTATTGGGAGATTTCATTTAGATCACATTCTTAGATTCATATATTTAAGAAGCTTCTACTGTTTCCAAACTACCCCTCAAATGGCCCTTAATTTTAGCTGTCTCTCCCTATATTTCCGCCCTCTTTTATCCATAAGTATCTGTTCTATTTCCTTTTCCTAATGAGGTCTGTCTGTCTCCTGTAGTTCTAGTCTCTTATCTCTACCTAACCTCTGTGGTTCTACAGATTGTAGCTCGGTTGCCATCGACTTAACAGCTAGTATCCACATACAAGTGAATGTATACCATATTTGTCTTTCTGAGTCTGGGTAACATTACTTAGGATGGTTTTTTTCTAGTTCCATTCGTTTACCTGCAAAATTCATGATTTCATTTTTTTTTTAAATAGCTGAGTAATACTCCATTGTGTAAATGTACCACATTTTTTTTAACCATTCTTTTGTTGAGGGGCATCTAGGTTGTTTCCAATTTCTGGCTGCCATGAAGGGAGCAGCGGTGAACATGGCCGATCACGTGTCTCTGTGGTAGGATGAAGGGAGTATATGCCCAAGAGTAGGGTAGGTGAATCTTGAGCTAGATTGAGTTCCATCTTCCTGAGGAGCTGCCGCACTGGTCTCCACAGTGGCTGTGCCACTGTGCACTCTCACCATTTTGACAGGTATAAGCTGGAACGGCGGACTAGTTTCTTACAGTAGCAATGACCTGGAAGTGAAGATCAATGTAGTCTCTAGAGCTCAAGTCAAGAGAGTGAGGGCAGGGTTCGGAGACGACAGGGAGGTAATAAAGGAATGAATCAGAGTTGAACACAAGAAGTTCTGTCAGGAGCAATGGTGCAGAAACACTGTGAGAGTGTTGGTAGACAAATTCAACAACGAAGGAGACCCTAGTGAAGACCTCTAGTAATGGGGAACAGGGACCCTAAACAGGCCATCTCCTGTAGCCAGGCAGGCCAGTGGTGGGACTGGGACACCATCCCAGCCACAAAAACTTCAACCTATGACCTATCCTCCCTGCAGGATCCACTAGGACAATGAAAGGGCAGAACACCATGCTAAAGGAGGGAAACCATGACCTATACACCAGGGCAGGCCAGGAGCTAGAGTTGGGCAGTCAGGAAAGGACTTCTAAGACCTGCTCTCCTCATAGATCAGTGCCTAGCCCAGTCCTCAGCAGAGAGGCTCCCTACAGCAGCCGAAGGGAGCAGAGGCCCAGGGCCAAACAAAATGCAGAGCTTTGTGAACCCCATGGAAGCAGTGGAGGAGGGATTGCTGGAACCAGAGGGTTGAGGACACCAAAACAAACCCCGTGGAGTCAACTGGCCAGCACTTTTAGGTGGCCACAGAGCCTGAAGCAGCAGACATGGAACCTGCTGGGTCCTCCAGATATGTCTAGAGGTGCCTGGCCTGGTGCTTTGGTAGAACTCATGCAGACTGGAATCGGGGTGTGTGTCCCTGAACCTCTTGCCTGCCTTTGAGTACCTGGTCCCCCTACTGGGTCGCCTAGTCCAACCCTGAAGTAGGAAATTGCGCCTGACCCTGTTCTATCTTGTGCCATGTTTGAGCAGTAACCCTGGGAAGACTGCTCTTTCTTGGGGAGAGATGAGGGTGGGGATAGACCTGGGGGAGAGAGGAGATGTGGGGGAGCTGGAGGAGTGGGGGAGGGGTAGAAGAGTTTTGGAATGTATTATATGGAAAAATAAAAAAAAAATTCAAAGTGAAATAAATATAAATATGTGCTTTAGCTTTTATTTCATGTTATACTTAAAATAATACATAATACTTTATAGTCTGTGTGTTTTTGTTTTTGTGTTTTTTTAGATACAAAAGTTACAGGAATCAGCTGAAATGGTAAAAAGCAGATGTAAAAATTTGCTACGTGAAAATAACCTAATAATAAAAACCAAAAACAAAAAGTTAGAGAAGGTAGGTTTGAAATTGAAATAACACAGTCTTTTACATGTGTGTACCCTCTTGACTCTGACTGCCACCCAGCTGCCCCCCCATGGTGTTTCACGGGTTCATGCCTAGGAATGGCCCCTTCCAGCCTCTGTGGGAGCTTTGGTGTTTTCTCCGTGAAGATACAATATTCTTCCAGGCTCAGAATGTTGTTTATTTGTGTGAATGGCGTTTTACTTTTTAAATTCATATTTGAGAAACAGCATAAATGCTTCTTTTTTTCTGATATAGGCTATAGATTAAAATTAAAAATCCCCAATTATTTATCCCTGGTCACAATTATTTATTATTTATCCCTATTTATAGTATTAACAGTAAAACCAAACTAGTTTTATTTTTTTCCCCTATTTTTTACATCTCTTGTGTCTTAAAAAAAAGTTGCCAAGTAAGTATTCTCTGGTAAATGCATTTTGGGAAGAAAAATGATTATCTTGAAAAATCTCTTTTATTCGCCCCATTGCGACAGAAGGAGGAGACGCCAGTGTTGGCAGGTGATGATGTTTTTGTGAATATTTTTAAGTTTTTAGATGGAACCACATTGCCTTTTGGGTTTCACATTGTCTCGCTAAGGAAGCAGCAAGAGTCAGAGGACCAGTTCCCGGCTGAGAGCACAGGAGCCTTAGCGGCCAGGCCCGGAGCCTGTGGCTCCCACGGCTGCGCTGCCGGCACATTTTGAGACTGAGCAGCCAGGGGGGGCATCGCTGCCGGGACAAGGTCAGCAGAGCAGGCGGTCAGGCCACCAAATGAGCTGCCTGAGCCTTTCTCAGAGCCGCGTCTCTACTGTGGCAGGCCGGAGAAGAGGCCGCTCCATATCTGTTTCTCATGGAAGTCTCAGGCATAGTTCGTTTTTATTTTTCTTCCTTCTGCTAGGTAGCACGGTGAAAACCTAATCAAACACCTGTCCAAAGGCAGAAAAGGGAGGAACCTGGTTTTCCAGATACTATTATGATAATGTTTTCTGCTTATAGAACTATAAAAATATGTTTATTTTTAAATGAAATTCTTGTTATTTATCCGTTGCTTGAATCTCCTGATTTTCTCATGGGATTCAGAGGTGTGCTTCGTTCTGGTTCTGTCTTTCATCTTCAAGATGGCCAGATGTTGCACCGAACCACGGGTGTCCCCATTTCAGGGACGTTGTCCCCCCCATGTTTCCTCCTTGGGAACATGCCGAATGTCACATTTTAGCTGTTTTCTCACGCACAGCTGTGTGGCGCTCCTTAGGTGACATCACGACACTGTTCTCCATAATGTACAGAAGTGCTACAGTGGGAAGGGGCAGCAGGTGAGGGGAGCATTGTGGGTAAAATTAGATTTGCTCACCGTGGCAGAACAGTGGCCATAGACAGCTAAGTGGGAATCCCATGCATTAGCTGTGTTGAAGCAGTGCTCAGTGAACGCCACTGATTTTGACCACGGAGACTGAAAGGGCATGTGTGAGCTGTAAGGTGCAGTAAGGGACCATCCTGGGGAGTTGGAAAGTGAGCCAGCACAAAGCGCACTGATTCCATAGTCACATCCGCTGCGTGCAACCCCTGAAGTGCGCTCATACCACCATCCTTACTGGCCTGACAACCTTTCGGAAAACCAATTAATTTTAGTTATATGTCTCATGTAAATTAACACTTGTAAAATACTTGTTAATGACAAGCACCTCTAGTCTTTAAGATAGTAAGAATATTCCTGCCAATGTGTGACCTTGCATTTATCTCCCCTAATGCCACACCTCAGATGAAAGGCCAGGTGGAGTCTCATTTGAAGCAGGTAGAGCGAGCCCGCAACTCCTTCACGTCAGCCGAACAGAGACTTCACGAGTGTCAGGAGAGTCTGCAGCGCTGCCAGGAGAAGTGTGCAGAGCAGGAGAACACCGTTAGGGAGCTTCAGGGCCAGGTGCCCGTCGTTCTCAGGCTTGGAAGATGTGTTAAAGGACGTTTGACATCATTTCACCAGTCGAGGGCACTTGTGTCGGTTGAACTTTTTATTCCCATCTGTCATTTGAGGGGATACTTTCATGCAGATACCCTACTGTTACCCCTTAGCATTTCCTGGTGACACCGGTAATTGAGATAGCTGATATGGGTTATTTATGTGATCCTGCTTCTGGACTTGGAGGTCACAGTGGTGCCATACTGGGAGGAGGAGAGCAAAGCTGGGCTTGCACGTCTGTCTCTTGACGTCAGCATAAGGCAGTTCACCCTGCAAAGATTAGGGTGCATCTTAGTTAGAATTGTGCATTGAGCTTGCTGGGATTAATTCCATCCTTTACTTAATACCTGTCAGTCCACTAGAATAGGGGCTGTGTCTGCCGTCTCAGTCACCAAGCGTCTCCTCCTCCTCAGTGCTTACCACACAGGAAGCACTCCATGGGTGTTTTAGGATTACTTCCTCTTTCCTTTTTTTCTTTTTCTTTCCTTCTTTCTTTCTTTTCTTTTTTTTTTTTTTTTTTTTGAGACAGGGTTTCTCGGTTGTAACTCTGGCTGTCCTGGAACTCATGCTGTAGACCAGGCTGTTCTCGAACTCACAGATCTGCCTGCCTCTGCCTCACTAGTGCTGGGATTAAAGGTGTGTGTCACCACCACCTGGCTTACTTCATGTTTTCTTAAAGAAGCATATCTGAATCTGGTAGCCAGTCTATTTCTTGCAGACACTTTCAGGAAGAATTCACTTTGTATCTTCCAAATGAAATGTATTCAGCTTTTAAGAAATATAAAGCAAATTTCCAAGAAGAAATTCTTTAGAAAATAATCATTATAATTTACTTAAGTTACTACTTTAATGTATGAGAAAAATCATTTTTTATTTTATGTGTATGGGTGTTTTTCTATGTATCTGTGCACAACATGTATGTAGCGTCCAAAGTGGCCAGAAGTGGGCATTATATCCTTGGGACTGAAGCTATGAGCCGCCGTGTGGGTGCTGGGAATTGAACCCGGGTCCTCTAGAGGAACAGCCAGTGCTCTTAACTGCTGAGCCATCTCCTTAGCCCTGACGGGAAAGTATTTTTTGTTATTGTTAAAACTACTTAAAACTATTTAAATCAGACTTTGAAGCCGTGGGAAGAATAATCTGTCTCGACTTCAGTAACTGTATCTTTTGACTTACTTGGCTTTTGCTTACAGTTAGTATCTTCATGGATAATTATCAGCATTTTATGTGGAACACTATTGATACGAGAAACCTTAAATATCTAACAGTGTTTGAATTTTTCACACACGTTTCTTTCCTTTTTGTTTTGCTGTCGTTAGCTTTTGTTTCTGAGGCAGGGCTTCACGCAGCACACAGTCTGGGGATGACTTGGATCCCCATCCGCTTTCCTCTGCTTCCTAAGCTGGGATTGCCGGCAGGAGCCAGCACACCTGGCTTTGCATAGTGCTGGCTTTCTGCATGTCGGGAAAACTGGCCAGCAGAGCCACATCCTTAGCCCCAGTTTTTCATAGTGTAACCGCGTAACTAAATGTCTCTTTTCAGTAAAACATTGTTCAAGATATTTTAATTACCGTAACCCAGAAAAAGGTGTAGTTAATTTTCTAACATAGACAAAATCAGTTTTTAAAAACTCAGTGAAGAGAGAATTTGTTTATTAGCACTGTAAAACATGGTTTGCTGTCTTTCTGTGTATTCATATCTTCTTGTTTCTTGTGTTTCTAAATAAAATATGTATTTCCTTGGCAGTTGATGAAGGGGATGACCTACAGCAGTGATTTTTTTTTCACTTAGGTTGATGAAAACCATAGCCTTCTCACCAAGCTTTCTTTTGAAGAAGAAAATTATCTCATTCAGTTAAAGTGTGCAAACCTTAAAGAGTAAGTATCAAGTTGACTTAAAACTGATGTTACATTTCCTCATGCACAAAATAGTGTTTTTAAATATACATGTGTTTTAATATGTATACACACATATATATGCATATATATATCTATTTATGTAAAAAGAAAATTAGAACAAATGGATGCAGAGAATAAAGAGCTTGAGAAGAAACTGGCTGACCAAGAGGAGTGTCTTAGGCACAGCGACCTGGAGCTACAAGAGAAGGCCGCGGAGCACACAGTGCTGTCCAGGCAACTGGAAGCTGCGCTGGAAGAAGGAAGACAGAAGGTACAGATGGCCTTTATTTAGAAGCCTTTTAATTAGTTTGCCAGAGCCTTCTCCCATTGCCAAATCCACAGTTATTGTTATGCTGATGACAGGGTGGAGGGGGCAGCTCCATTTTTGTTCTTTACCTAAGTTTCCCTCCGAGCAAAACACAGAGAGTTTACTGGGCCAGGCTGCTTTTCCAGATGCATGGTGATGTGGCCGAAGACTGGGCAGAGGTGGAAAGGACCTGGAGGGTGTGACCTCTCCACACACCTACGTGTGCATGTATGTGTGTGTATGTATCTGTGTGTGTGTATGTGTATATGTTTGCATATGCGTGCATGTATGTGTGCCTGTGTGTGTGTGTGTGCCTGTGTGTGTGTGTGCACGTATGTGTATGTGTGTGTGTGTATGTATCTGTGCATGTGTATGTATGTTTGCATATGTATGTGTGTATGTGTGTGTATGTGCGTGTATGTGTGCCTGTGTGTGTGTATCCCTGTGTGTGTGGTGTGTGTGTGTGTGTGTGTGTGTGTGTGTGTGTGTGTTTGAATAAATAAATAATTACAGATTTTGGTATGTGTGCATGTATGTGTGTGTATGTGTTTGTGTATGTGTGTGTGCATGTGTATATGTGTGTGTGTATCTGTGCGTGTGTGTATGTTTGCATATGTGTGCATGTATGTATATGTGTGTGTGTATGTGTGCCTGTGTGTGTATGTGTGCGTATCTGTGTGTGTGTGTGTGTTTGAATAAATAAATAATTACAGATTTTGGTCTTGAACAAGATCCAATGAGCTGTAAAGCTCAACTTCCGTGACAAATATTTGTTCACAAAGTGGTACATGCAAGAATTACATTCCAGTTACATTTGTTAAGCCAGCATTCAGCCTCCTCAGCCTCTTGGCGACTGGGCAGTTTGATTGTGCTTCACAGTGAAAAGGCCAGACCCGAGCCCTGGGCCTCCACTAACCGAGTCCCCCATGCACACACACAGTGGGCTCCACTCGCCAAGTCTCCAATGGACACACACAATGGGCTCCACTCACCGAGTATCCGATGGACACACACAATGGGCTCCACTCACCGAGTCCCCGATGGACACACACAATGGGCTCCACTCACCGAGTATCCGATGGACACACACAGTGGGCTCCACTCACCGAGTCTCCGATGGACACACACAGTGAGCTCCACTCACCGAGTCTCCGATGGACACACACAGTGGGCTCCACTCACCGAGTCCCCGATGAACGTAGCTTGATGACACTGTTATCATAAGCAACCAAGAAAAACCCACACTCAGGCCACATGGAAGTGAAGACGGTCTCATGTGTGTGTGTTAGGTGTTGTCTGCACAGCACTCCTCCACTGTCTATCCAGACACCCAGTCAGTGTTCAGCGAGAGCCAGCTATGTTCCCTCACTACTCCACAGTGGATATAAATAAATACAGCAAAGGTGGCAACTGGGCTTAGTATGTCTGAACAATATGCTGTTAGGGAGATCCCTACCCAGGTCACAGACACCTGTCCATCTCGAGTTAGTTTCCAGGTACTTATGATACGCATATATACATATATTGTATGTGCTTCTTCTAATTAGGCTCTTTTCATTATTCTGTTTGCAATGGGTTGGACCCAGGGCCGTGTACATGCTGGGAAATCACTTTACCACTCAGCTATATTCCTAACTCAAGATATATTTTCTAATGGAATTGTCTAATACCCAATTAATACCTACCTGGAAAAAAAATATATCATGACTGTATCAGAGCTTCAAAATATACTTTAAGGAAAGCAAATTTAGTTATTTTATTCTCTTAATGGAAATTACAGGTTTCTGAAGAAGTGGAGAAAATGTCATCTAGAGAGCAGGCTTTACAAATTAAAATATTAGATCTGGAGTCCGAGCTTAGGAGGAAAAACGAAGAACAAAACCAACTTGTTGGCAAAATGAACAGTGTAAGTATTAGCATGGCTTGTCATATCAGCACAAAAGTGAGCATTAGCATGCGTTACGCGGAGCTTGGATACATCCCTGAAGTACAGATGGGGTGAGTTAAGGCTTTTGTTTTGCTGCTAATATTGGAAATGACAAATAGTAAGAATGCAGAAACATTCACGGTCATGCCAGAGAATTCACCGCCCTACCAGGTGGCGGCTGCTGCCACATCGGGCCTCTCCCTAACAGCTGCTTCGTGAAAGCTCCACAGAGCCCATAATCAATTTTTATTTAAGTTTTATTTATGTGAATTTTCATCCTCTAAAGATGCACGCAGTTTAAACAGTTATGAGCTAGATTTTATATGTCTTGATTAATGAATATTATATCTTAGAAAGATATGATTTGAATATTTGCCATTGTCCAATCTGCATAAGAGACGGATGCTTTGATCCGCTCAGCCATGAAATGAGAATTCCAAATTGGCTGTGTTTAATTAATCTCTTGTATTCCTTCCTGAATATTCATGACATAGTCTATTGGCACAAGCTACTCTGGAAGCTGGTGTTGATCCTGCTTAAATTACTTAATAACTGTCTCCTTGATAATTGCATAGGGAGTGCTGGCACTTTATTCTCTCAGGAGTTGAAGATTCTGCGAAAACTCCTCTTTCATTTCCAAGTCTCTAAAAAGTTGTAAACCTAAAAGGTTCAAAGGTTAAATTATTTTGACATACACTGTTTAGTCTCGGTACCTGCAGAAGTTTAATGAAACTTTAAGCGGTAAAACATTTATCATTTTTAATTTAACACAGCTGCTTTCTGGGTTTCTGAACTTAAAAACAAATAAACTAACTAACTCACTCCCCTGGCAGGATTTGTGATATCGAAAATCTGTGTGATTTTCTTTGTGCAATTGAAGCCCCTGAGAAAAAATAGAGTGACATCTCTGTGCTGTGTTTACCACTTTGCTAAAGCTTCTAAAGGAGATCAATTAAGATCTGATGTTAAACCTGGTAACTGTTGTGCTAGTAAGCGATCTACAATTGTGAGCATAAGTTTAGAAATAGCTAGAAAATGAGTTAATGTGTCCCGTGCCTTCCAAGGCACAGACAATTAAGTGGGTAATCAGCGTTCACATGCACATTCATTAGCCAGCATTGTAAGTGCTCAGAGAGCCTGGGCCTGGCCATAGTTGACTGTCTCCAGCGACTTCCACAGTACACTGCCTCCCCTGCAGGCCTTCTCATGGTTCTGGTCCAAGTACGTTAGTTGGGAGGTTGGGTGGGTGCACGACTTGAAGGTGACCTCACAGCTCCACACGGTGGCTACCCTACCAAAGCCAGGTGGAGTGTCTTTCAGACCTTATTTCTCCACAGCTCATTTGCATTTACATTCTGCCCAGCACTGCATGGTCTGTGGCTTCTCTCTCCAAATCAACTCTCCCTAAAGATCAGCTGCGGTCATCTGTGACTCGTGCAGCCCGGCCTGGGGCTCTGCCACACACTAGGCTGCTTCTCCTGCAGGCTCTGCTCAGTCCTGGGTGCTGGTGTCTGAACACCTGCTGTGAGAATCCAAGTGCCTCTGTTCTTGGGGTGCTTTAGGTTTGAGCTGGGAGCCCCTTTTACCTAAAGCATTTGTAGTAAGCAGCCCACCTAGAAATCTGTACATAACCAAAGTTCAAAACTTGTATAAGTTTAAAACTTCTTCTTCAAAATACATGGATTAAGTTTTTTTGCTTTTTTTTTTTTTTTACTTTTATAAAGAGTTTAGGAGAAAATGTTCACCTTATCAAAGCTGGAATTCTGTCGGTTTTTAAAATAGTTTCCTTTCTGCGTGCATATTTGGATGGTATCACAGGCTATTGAACTGTGTAGACTTTAGGTCTGGTTAATTTTGGTGTTTGCTGTTTTTATTTATTTGCGAGGTTTTTTTAATAATAATTTTTATAAAATAAAAAAATTAAACAGTGATAGTCTTAGGAGATTAAAACATGATTTTTTTTGGCAGAAAAATGGCAAAAAAGAATATGAAAAAGTGTCATGTTAAACATAGTAGGAACTAGTAATGACTGGTCTAAATAAAATCATCTTAATCATATTAAATCTGTATTAATTTAGGGATATGTAAATGTACTACAGTAAACTATCAAAATAGAATGATCAACCGTACATATATACTTTAATCACGAAGGATATTATTTTAAAGAAGATGATATTTAAAAATTCTTTGGGAAAAGCTGATTTGTTTGGTTATTGCATATGTGTTTATAACTCTTGTCTTGCATATGAATGCCATAGTGGTTACTGTCTCTCTCTTCCTCTAGAAAGCACAGCATCAGGACATATGTTTGAAGGAAATACAGCACAGTCTCGAGAAGTCGGAGAACCAAAATGAGAGCATTAAGAATTACTTGAAGTTTCTTCAAGTTTCCTATGTAGCAATGTTTAGATAAGTTGTTGACTGACTGACTGCCAATTGTTACACATCATGGTTTGTGGGTGCCGATGTTAGCGTTTATATGGAAAGACATTTGAGACACGATTTATTATCTAACTGAAGCTTTAAGATATGGTAGTTCTTAGTATTCCTTTGTGGTAGACAATTTGCGTTGAACTCTGGTTTCATTCTTTTTTAAAAAAATGTATTATTTTTTAAAATATTTTTGTCCATACATGCAAAAGTCAGAATTATTCTTATGAACCATTAAAGTAAATTTGTAATAAATCTAGGCCAATTGTGAGCAAAATGCATGGTTTTAAATAATGTACTTACTTGTTTTATATTGTAATTCTATATGAGTAAAATAAACAGAAATTTAATTTTAATAATAGCATACATTCTAAAGATAGAAAATGTCTTATGATACTTAATATTTCTTCAGATATATGTTGAGTTTCCATCATTTCTGTGAGATTTTAAATATATTAAATCATAGCTGTTCGGCGGCAGCTGATGGGAATAGGAAGACATGCTGACAGTCTTGTTTCTCTCTATAGGCGTTCGTCCTATGAGTCATGGCTCCTTTTTTATTTTATGTTAGGGATTGTCTGATGTTACTACAGACACCCTAAAGTCATGGTACTAACCAAAGGATCAAAAGGAGAACAACTTACCCTGCCCTCCTATGGCCAAATCGCATGGCATGATTTTAATTACTCATTCTTAACACTAAGAGACTCTGAGATAAGGCATTTTATTTTATTTTATTTTATTTTATTGATTATAACCACCACCTTTCTCCCTTCCTGTTCCTCCCTCCAAACTTCCCTCCTCTCCTTTGAATTTGTGACCTCTTTTTTTTCACAAATTATTATTGCATGTATGTATTTCTGTGTGTGTTCCTAAATATGACCTGTTCAGCATACATGTTACCTGTATGCATGTTTTCAGGACTGACATTTGTGACATTTGGCACTCGACAGCCGACAACCAATGGGTGTGCTCATCCCTGGGGAGGACCGCCTCACCTGCCCCCAGCTTTCCTCGGTTGCCTACAGTTCTTTGTGTAGGGTTGAGGCCTTGTGGGCTTCTGTCCACTTTGGCACGTCTGTTGGTGTCCTCCTTGTTTAGCTCACGTTTGGGCGGTCCTGTTGGTAAGACCTTATGGGTGTACCTTCTGACATTACCAGGAGACACAATCAAACAGCAAATTCCTTGATGCGCTGGCTCTTACGATCTTTCTGCCCTTTCTTTTTCACAACGTTCCCTGAGCCTGAGGAGTGGGAGTGTTTTATAGATGGATCCAGGGACTTGCCACCTAACTACTCAATGGTAGTGAAGTCATGGAGAATCTGCAACTACTAATTTACAAAACCAGCATAATTTCTAACAACCATGTATAGACATTTGTTCTTATACCTACAGGTAAGTGTATCACAGAAACTTCTCTTTGCAACAGATGGAGATCACATCAGGAAACCACAACCAAATAGAACGCAGAGTTGTGGAGCCCAGTTCCGATGGGATAAGGTCTTTATTATTCTTAGCATGAAGTCAAAGAGAGACCAGGAGTCTGTTTCCAGTCATCTCACCCACATGTGCCACAGTGACTTGGAAAGGCCGTGGATATGGCTTCCAGGGACTGAGTGATCATAACCCCTCTTAGACAGCGGTTTGAGAGCACTGTTCAAAGGAGCACTCACTCTTAAAAAATCACTCATCCTGGCATAGTGGCACAGGCTTTAGTAATATCCTGACCTCTCTGGAGGCTGAGTCAGGAGGATCGGAAGTTCAAGACCTGCATGGACTACAGAGTGAGTTGGACCCTGTCTCAAATAATGAAAAGTAAAGACTGGACCTACATCTCAGCAGTAGATCTCCTGCCTAGCATGTAAGTTCCAGGTTCAATCCTCACTACCACAGATAATAATATAAAATAATGTTAACAGTTGTAGTAGAGTCATTTGTAGAGGCGAACTGGGTCTCTTGCCCAGGCTGACCTTGAACTTGTGGCTCTTCTGCATTAGCCTCCCAGTTCCTGGAGGCACAGTCACTTGCCACCTCACCCATCTTCTGTTTTGCTTAAAGCAACACAATATAGAATGTCAGAAACTGCTTGGTTTTCCTACCTCATAATTGCTGCCCTTTTTCTTTGATTTAATGCACCTGAGTCCTTTGTTCTCCTGAGGCCTGAGGACGTGTTCCCCAGGGCTCCTGGGCACCCCCTACTGGCCTCGCTATGCCGGCCGAAGGCAGACGTGCATGCTGTTCTTGTTGTTGTCTCTGGTCCCCCATAATGCTTTGCTATATACTAGGTACTCAGGTGACGGATACAGACGGGTTTGATGGATATGAGGAGAGATGGCTGCTGGTGCCCATGCTTTAGACAGAATCGTAAAGGAGTTAGCTGCCATGGCTGCAGTGTGAAACTCAGGTTCTAAAGTTGGCATTTGAGCTCCAATGCGTGGCTCCGGATCAAGTTCCGCACGCATGTGTCCTTCTGTTGCAGGCACAGCAGAGCAGCCGCGTGGCTCTTAGCTGTCGAGCGCCCGCTGCAGACCAGCTCTAAAGGTGGTCCGTGAGTGACCCGCTTACTTCTCAGGAAACAGAGCCTAGAAGTCAAGCAGCTCACCTTCTCCACACAGCCCCAGCTGCCATTCCACACCAGTAGTCTCTGCTCTGGCTGCCCTGCCTTCCTTGTGCTTTTAGAATGAAGGTAGTGACTCCTTTTAATGACAGTCCACTTATTTATGAATGGTTTTCTGTTTATACCATTGACTATGCGTTTGCATCAGAGTAATTTGTCTGTAGCCTTTAAATATTTGCTCCTGCAGTGTTTTAGCTAGAAGGCAGAAGTAAGAGACGACAGGATCCCCAGAGTTGGTACTTTGTGAGTGTGATCTACATTAATCTAACAGTGGAAGTTGGTCAGATCCTGGGAATTTCACGATCTCTGGGCCTAGTTCCAGCTCCCGTGAGGCTCCAGTGTCCGGGCCCCATTGTTTCTGAGCAGTTTTTGTCTTCCAGCTTCCCAGCACCCCAGCAAACTGTCTCCCCACTGTTGTAGCAGATTTGAAGGGTTTCTTTTTGTTATCTCTATTCATGGCCTCGAGCCTTTATTAGGCAAGTTTTCTTACACTGCTCAGTGATTGCCCCTTCCTCCTGTGTCCCTCTCTTCCACGTTGGGTTCTCTGGACCCGATCTCTATGTGACTTGGCCTTTTACCAATGCAGGATCTGTCACTAGGCCTCTTGTAAGGTCTTCCATCTGATTTTTTGACCACTAATAAAGTTTTGGAAGACAGTAATTCCCCTTTCCAGTTGGAATGTTGGGTTTTAATATCTAAAACTCATGTGTTCCTGAGTTCTTAAAAGGGCTCTTTTCGTGTTATGTAACTCCATTGTTTCTGGCTTGCTTTGGGTCCTCCTCTGTCTCTTCCATTGGTTCTACTTGAGCAGGCTTCTCCTACTTGGGTCTGCTGGCCTTCCTACCATGCCAGCCCCACAAGTGGGTTTCAAGTTTCCTCTCCGGCTCATGGCCGCTGTTTCCTCAACACCTGCCAATAGCCTGTTGCGCACATCTGCTGAGCAGGGGCAGACCAAGTGCTGAAAGACCTTGGTTCTCGTGGGCCTCTGAGACACGCTGCCATCTGCCCAGTTTCAGGGAGGAACTCTTCCGCCCACAGACTTTTGTCGTTATGGGCAGCCATTCTTTCTCAACTACAAAGACTGGAAACACTTCACTGGAATAGCCCCTTCAAGTTTTCCTGGGTCAACAGGTCTGGTAAGGCACACAGCTAACGACGTCCTCGTTCTTCTTGGAGGTGCGCCGGAAGCATGCTCAGTCACGGAAGGAATGCGCAGCAGCTCAGAGACTCTGGTCTAGCTGCTGACTTGTGATTTGTTCATTTTTTTATTTTTAATGTGTTCATGGTAATCACAAAAATGTTTTTGTTTGTATCTGTACGTTGACAGATTTTTGGAGATTCAGGGATATGGATAAGCCTACATGTCTTGGTCGGACTGAGGAAAGCACTTTTCATTTCCTATTTGTTTTGCTTATCCCAATGAAAATTTACAACTTTCACAACTGAGATAAACAAAAAGCTTGAAGGCTTGTTAGGTGGGAGGGGGTGGAGGGTGGGGCTGGGGGGAGGTGGTGATCCACGAAGGAGGTGCTGAGATAGGATTCTCAGAGCTGTGGTCATTGTAGACCAGAGGGAAAGTGAAGAGGCGAAGACAGCGGCCACTGGAATAAGGGTAGGGTGACGGTGAAGCTTGGGCGGAGCTGGCTTTGTGCCAGGAGCTGGAGCAGGGCACAAGTGCCCATGTTGCCTGTGAACAGAAGCACATGACGGGTACGGAGTGGCGTTCCGAAAGTTTGAATTTCTGTCCTCAACATGGTCCCCGAGGGCTGCGTGGTCATGCGCTGCCCACCACTCTGTTCTCACACAGCAGAAACAGCTGGTTCCGTGAGAGCCAGGCCTCCTCCTTCCTTACTGCTCTCCGAATGCGTCTTCCCCCATTCTTGCTCCTCTCGGTACCTTCCCGTTCTTTTCTTTCATGATTGACA